>JAPMOQ010022337.1:0-18008 GCA_026543055.1 Argiope trifasciata
ATTTGAGGTTTTTTTCATGAATTATTAATCTTTATTGTTGGTTTCTCTTTCCATTTTATTCATATTAGGTTTCTTTTATCGTCATATTTAAAATTATTATCACTGAACGTGTTAATTAGGGTTTACTAGGAAAGATAAACGTTTGTTTGCGCTTGTGGTTTACATTATAAGCTTTTATATTTAATTTTACTATTTGTTTATCCTTACTTAAAATAGATCTTATTATTATCTATATACTGAGAGATTTTAATTACGATTTTCAGATTAGTGCTAACTTGGGAAATTGTGTTCTACATGTTATCTGTATATAATTGCAATTTTCTCATTATTAAGCGATATATTGAGCTGGATATTTTTCATTTTATTTGTGGTATCTAATAAAAATCTTGGAACATACTTCAGTGTTTTGAATCTTATAATTTTATCTATTTTGCTCTTGCGTTTTGTGGCAGTTAGTACAGAATTTTGTTAGTATTACTAGCTTTTGAAACAATTCAATTTTATATTACTTTTTTACAATCAGGGTTATCTTTATTGGTGATTCCATCATAAAAAACTTGAATAAGTATATATTCTTAGAATCACTTTATTTTCGTTTTGGCATTGTTTCCTCACCTGGTCCAACTGCTGAAAGACTGACTAGTAATATTTCTGTACGGAAAAGTTATGACTTATTTCATGATGGCACAAATAATGTATCTTTACATACTATTGAAGTAATACTTAAAAAATATAGAGTTTTGGCCACTGATGTATTACTTCATAACCCATAAGCAAGAATAATTTTCTCGAGGATTGTTCCAAGATATTTCAATTTCCAAAGAAAAGCGTATAAGGAATCAGAGTATCATTTACAGACACTAAACTATAAGATAAAGTTTCTCTTTTGCAGTTCTTACCAGCCATCTTGGAAAAATTACCTTGCAAGAGATTTCTTGCATTTGAATGAATGGGGTAATAAACTGCTTGTAGATTGTTTTCTTGAATTCTTATCAAGATGCTTTTCAGCTGACATAGCATCTAAAAAGTTATGTATGTTTGCAATGTTGTTGTTGTTTTCACAATGAGTTCAAAAATTCCTTCAATCCTGAATTTGATAAATTATAATTGGGTTTTTGTTTTATTTTTTCAGATTGTAAAGACTCAGTTTCCAACACTGGTTTTTCATTTAATGATTCAAAGTTTTCTTTATTGTCATCTTTCTCAAAGCAAGAGTTTCCTAGGCCATTGTCTGTGCCCGTGCAGCCGGCTAGGTCAGTTTCTTGGTCCTAGCAAGAGTCTGTCAGGCCAGTTTCTGTGCCCTTTCAGCCTGCCTGGCCAGTTTCGGTTCCCCAGAAAGATCCTTCCAGGTCAGTTTCTAAGCCCATACAGCCTGCTAGACCATTTTTTGTGCGCGTGCAAGCTGAAATGGTAGTTTCTCGGCAAAAGCAAGAATCTACAAGGCCAATTTCTACACTCATACAACGGTAAGCTACTCTGTGCATGAAGAATATTTCTTCTCTGCCGTCTTTTGCAAGTATTATTCAATTTGTACTTCCTGTGGTACCATGCTTTCCATTCTACCATTTAATGAAAAGGTTTTTAGTATTATTCCCACATCAAATAAATTTTGAGTTTTGGCAGCTAATTGTGACACATTGTATGAAATAAATGGTAATAAAGACCCTCAAAATTGCTCGTAATCTAAAAGCTGTGTTTATTGTGTTGAAACATATTTTACAGGATCGTTTTCAAATCTCCTGAAGAAATTTAAATGCCCTCAGCCTGTTAAAGACTGTTATCCTAAACTTCGTGAAATATGTTTGAAGTCCTATTACTCTAAATGAAAAGGATATATAAGTTGGTGTGGATATTAATTTAACACCTACAGTTTCAGATATTTGCCAAAAATTTAAGTCTTTCGAAAGTTAAAAATGGGTATCCTAGAATTTGTAAATTATGTATACTCTACTTAATCCTCTTTTAGCTACCTTTTAAAGCATTTCTGTAAATCAGAGGTTCAGAGAGTATCATGTTTACCAGGTAAAACTGTGTTGTACTGGACATTAATAACTCTCACAAAGAATCAATAATAAATCCCATCGAAGATGTTGGAATAAACCAAGATGTGAATAGTTCTCAATTTATGAGTAATAATTGTGAAAACTCCCTAAAAAGTTAAAAATGTGATAGGTTTTATAGGAATAATGCTTTTAAAAGTCATAAAGAAACTTTCAATTTCACTAAGAAAAATGAACTGTTTTTTGTGTAAATCTGATTGCAATCAAGTCTTTTCTAATCTATGGTATTTAAATAAACAGTATAGTGCTGTGCAACAAATTCAGAATGCCAAAGCATTTTCTTTAGATTCTTTTAAGAATTTTAAGATTTGGTTAGAAGCTGAAAGTTCTTATACTTTTTTCCTGAAATCGATAAGCAAAAAAGTTTTGGGTGATTAAAATATTTCATTATTACGTTAGCCGATTTCTCAATCTTTCGTATCTGTCAAGGATTAAATCAAGAGTAGAACGACATGCTAGTCGTAAAAATAGAAAAGGAGTTATATCGTTCCATCTAAATTGCCCAATTAGAATTTGTGAATGTGAACATAAAAATTTAGTGACAGTAACATATTATCTAGTTCACAATCATCATATTAGGTATGAGAATACAAGATACCACCCACTTAAAGAAAGTACAGGTAATTTAATTAAGTCGTATTTATTTATACATTTCTTATTCCGAAAATTGTAAGTTTAATTCGTGGAAGATGCAAGCTGTCGGGATAAAAGAAATTTCTGCCCAACCAAAGAAGTTTTTATATTTCGAGACTACACAGTCTTATTCAAGGTATCTACGTAATACAGTAAAGCCAATTAATGGTGCCATGTCTGTTTTCTGTACTATGGAGAAATTAAAAAGTGAAAAATTTAATTTTAATTTTCAAATTACAAAAGTTGGATGCTATCTTTGGACCTTCTTATTTGGATAACTTACCAAATTGTGAAAATTCTTTTGCATCATGTTTCCAAACTGAAACTCAAAAGGACATACTTATGAAACACTCCCATAAAATCCTTTGCATTGATGCTACCCTCAGTATAAATCATTATTTTTTTTCTTCCTTGCATGTGTAAGATGAGTATGGTAAGGGATATCCTGTTGCACATTTTATTACAAATTATTTAGATTTTCGAACATTGGTGGTTTTATTCCCCAATTTACAATGTCGAATTCCTAATTTGAAAGGGGAATACAGTCATGACTGATGAAGGTTTTACGTTTAATGCTTTTAATTCTTTATTTTTTCTCAATATCAAGCATCTATAGTGTCAGTGGCATGTGTACCATTCTTGGAAAAAGCAGTTGACTATTAAGGTTATAATAAATATCTCTGTATGAAGATGTATGAATTATTAAATACAAGGAATGAAAAGTCTCTGGAGGATTTTGAAAATAAAGTCTCAATTTTCATTAGTAAATATTTAAATGAATGCAAAAATATTATTAATTATTTTTTAAAAAACTATTCTGCTAGAAAAGCATTATGGGCTGCCTGCTATAGACACTTTCCACATGATGATACCAATACAAATAATTAGTGTGAATCATTTCATAATCAATTAAAATCTGTTTATTTTTAACGTAAATTCAATAGGCGCATGGATGAGCTAATTTCAACTTTTTTAAAGAAGAAAACAGATAGGTTTTTAAAGTGTTCTTTAATGTTGTAAATAACGTTTCATTAAATTCAAATTTCAACAAAACTAGTAAGGAAAAGCATGAAATGTGAGTAAAAATTCCCATTAATGATATAGTTAAACATGATGATCAATGGTTAGTAAATTCACAGATAAAGAAGGGAATAGTATACTCAGTAAAAAAGAATTAGATGTTTGTCTTTTATTAGATCATTGCTGCTTTAAATGTGCCGGCATGAATTGTGCAATACTATGTTGTCATTTGTAAGTGTGTTCTTGTGAAGACAACAGCAATCTTTGCAAGCATATTCATAAAGTACATTTATTGTATTCTGAAATAAAAACATGCATAACAGATGATTTTTATGCTGTGGAAAATGAAAGAAATGCACAGGGAATTGACCATCATATCTTAAATTTTAAATTGGAAGATAGTGTTTCGTCCGAATGTTTTAACATAAAAGAAGCTGAATGCAAAAAAACTGTGTTCTGAGATTTTGGAATTAATTATATTTCATTGTATTCAAGAAACTGGCTAACTAATGTAGTAAATCGTTTAAATACTTTAGTATCTGGTATGCGTGAACTTGTTAATCATAAAAATGATACTGCTAGGGAAATGGCAGACATTAAATGAAAAAAAAAAAAACATTTATGAACCTGACAGTATTATAAAGCAGATTGCGCCTTTACAATCTTATCCAGCGGGAGAAATTTCTAAATGCTTTGTTGTCATGAAAAACAGTAGTGATGATCATAAAAAGGAAATTATACCTTTAAAAGCTTATCCCGTTTGAGAATATTCTGTATGTATTAGCCTTAATATACTCTATAAATTTAGTAAGATGAATGTAGATTATCCAACTTCAAAAATAGCAACTATTAATACAATCAATCTTTTTTTATATATATATACTAAAATCATTAGATTCTTTTGTTATTCTAGAAGGAGAAAATTATCTAAAATCTGTGTCTCCAAGCTTTAAAAAATGGTTGGCTTTATGATTCTGTTATTGATGCTTTTCTTTTCCTGTTAACTGAGAAATTCAAAAATTGTAAAGCAGTAGAATCCTTGCAAACGGTTTTAATTTTTAATCAGAAGTATTTTCTTAAATTTTCTTGGATTCAAGAGTTGCCAAATCAAGATTCATGAACTATCCCTGTAATGCCAGTTGACATTGGACTTTGATTATTCTTAATATAAAACTTAAAATATTTGAATATTTTGGTGGCAGACCGGATAATAATACTGCAATTTTGATTAGGAAGTGGTCTAGGATTTTAAATAAATTACTTAATTCAGAAAACCACGGGCAGATAGTTTTTTTTATCTCGCATAAAACAAACTGACGATTTTAATTGTTGAGTCTATAAGTTTTTATGCACATCAAAAATTGAATAAATTTTCTTTAGCTCAGGACTTAGACATACTTTCATTTAGAGCCCTAATGTTTGAACAGATTACTAATAACTTAAATTTTTAAGTCTTTTGTTATGAAAATTTTAATTTTAATAATAATTTAAAAATAATACGATTAATTGTTAATCTTACTTAATGGCAATTATGTCTTCTAAATTTAAACACCTTAAACACATTATTGCCAATGGTTAATTTTATTGATTTTCAAAATATTTTTTAGTTTTCTCTTAAGTTTAACATTTAGGAAATTATTTTATTATTAGTTTCACAGAGGATTTAATGCAAATTATAATTGCTAATCTCAGTGAGAATGGATAATTTTGTAAATGGAGTGCCTTGAAGGTATCAAGAAAAGGTTTGTGATTAAATTCAAAAACTTAAGCTAATCATGTATTCAAAAAAGAAAAAGAAAATACAAACTGATGATGGATGTAATATACTAAAAATGACTTTTAATACAAATATACTATTGTATTACACTAAATTGTTCTTGTCTCTTTTTAACGGGTTTATTAAATGTTTTTTGTCATTTAGAGAATGTAATTTGTATTATTAGGCCAATAAAAACTCATTGTAACCAAAATCTTATATATCTTTATATGAAAAAAGAAATTTTACACTGCTGTTTTTTTTTGTTATGTTGTATGTATTTCAACTAATTTATTTTCTCCTGCTTAAAATAAATTAACAAATTCCCAATTGTTTAGCTGGAAAGATCTCCAGAAATTTCTTATCCCTTTTATTTTTATTTTCACTAACAAGTTTATCTATTCTGATGCTGCTTCTAAATGCAGGGGGAATTTCCTCCTTATGGAATTTTTTCCGAATGCTACCAGGGGTAATGGCTTCTTCTACCAATGTAAAAACCTTCTTGGAACTAATTTCTACTTTATCAAGCCTGCTTTTAATTTCCACACATTTTTCGTTAATTTTTTTTATATCCTGAATTCTGAGGGGACGCACAACATAGGAGTTTGCCATTCACCCAATTCTACTGTTATCATCGGCAGTAACCTTGTTATGGTCACAGTAATCTTCAGATCTTCCGATGTCTTTACTATCTCAATTCTTTTCAGGGTGTCATCCTGTACTTACTGCTACGTTCAGTGGTGGCGGGGTGGTCGGCTGTATGCAAGAAGAAGGGTGTTATCCTGTCGATACTGCTACGTTCAGTGGTGGCGGGGTGGTTGGTTGTATGCAAGAAGAAGGGTGTCAACAATTATGGCTTGCAGGTTCCTATCAGATCTTGGAAAGTCTTTAATCATTGGGCGTGCCTCAGCCGAGATACAGTCGTCGTTGTCGGACAACATATTGGCATCCTCTGACCCGTCCGTCATTTATCCCGAAAAGGACGAGTCGGGCCACGCTCTCGCTGTCAGAGCGGCACAGGAAGGTTCTTTGGGAGCAGAAGAGAAACACGTCTATTCAGTGCGACTTCCAGTACTGCTAAAATGCGATAGTAGTCAAAAATTAGATTCGTAAAACGTAATTATGAGCAAATATAGATAAATTGTATCATGGTATTATCTCTTTATTAAATTTATTAAGTTTTATTTTATTTACTGTTTTGTTTGAACGTGTTTTGATTTGAGTTTTAGTTTGTGCTCTGAAAATAAACGCAATGGATGCAAAAAAACGTCTACTTATTTCATCTTGAACTTTCAGCTATATTTTAAAGTCTTTCGGGATTTTTTAAAGTTATTCAGTAAGCACAGTTCATAGACGTGCTGGTAGCGCAATAGAGTATTACCTTGTGACAATATATTTTTTGGTATTCTCGACTGGACTGTGTTTACAATAGTTACTGATATGGTAAATATTAATGCTTTGAAGAAATCACGGAAGGCTGACAGAGCTGGTAGCTGAAGAGCAAAATAAATTAACAGAGCTGATGGCAAGTGTTGGTATTATCGAACTGGAATCGGAACTGAGTGTCTTTAAATCGAAAGCAGAGAGGCTAGAAATTGCTACTTGAGCGTCCTTGAACTTCTTTCTGAGAGTGAATTTGATACAGAATTTAAAGTGGTTGAAGATTTTCGTGATAAAGCCATAAGGATTGAAACAAGGGCAAGAAGTATTTTAAATCGTCAGCAAAATGTAAGTATTGTTATGAATTCTTCCCGAAGAAACTCTATAACAAATTCTGATGAAAATGCTATTGAAAAAGGGAGGTTTAAATTACCTAAATTGGAACTAAGGAAATTCGACGGTGACGTTAAAGAGTGGATTTATTTTTGGAGCCAATTCGAAAAAAATCATGTCAATTCTGGTATTGAAAATTCTGATAAGTTTCAATATTTATTACAAGCCACCTTTGAAGGCTCTCGGGCGAGAGAAGTGAGTGAAAGTTTCTAACCAACTAACAACAATTATCCTAAAGCAATTAATTGTTGAAATCAGGATTTTGTCTCAACGATTTACAAGTACAGGTATATGTTAGGGAATAGTTGCAGTTGGTTTTGAAAAATAGTAATTCAAATATTTCATCAAATAAATTATGTGCATTATATGATAGTTTAGAGCAACAGATTCAAGCACTTGAAACTCTAGGTGTTACAAATGACAAAAGTGCGGCTTTACTCTAACCTCTAGTTGAATCTTATATGCCAGAAGATTTTCTTAGAGAGTTAATTTATAGAAATAGTTTGCATGTAATAATTGTAAAAGTAAAAAAAAAAATGCATTGTGTGTTATTTTTCGAAAATTTTTAAGTGTTTCTTCTCTTTTTGTAGGATAAGTTGTTTTCCAACTACTTAAGGTGGGAGGATGTCAAGTCATGTCTATTTGTCTTTTACTTAATATTAGTTTTATTAACTGTGTTATTAACTGTAACCTAATAACTGTTTCGTTTGAACGGGACGAGGAGAATGGGAGGAAAGGGACCCAGCTCCTCAGGAATGTGTACCAAAATTCACTTTTTCTTATTGACCAATCCCGGCTCGCGAATATACCCCGCTACGTGTATCTATCCCTATGACCGATGCAATCGTACATGTGATTGGCTATCGTGTAAACGTAATGGATTGTGTATGTTTACATTTCGGATATAAGCAATGAACATATATCAGAACTACTCTGATTAATCTTTAAATCATAGTCATATCACGTTTAAAATAATGGTTTGAATTTACACAAAAATATAAAAGAATTTCGCAGCAAGTGTTGATATATGTAGGATAGTAATCATAAAAATATAGTTCTTTTTATCACGTAGATAATGTTAATCTATTTACAATTACTTACAAATTTTAGTAACATGTGGGATGATTATGATTTAAAGTACATTTGTACCAATAGGTATTAAATTTTGATAAAGGATTTTTTTAATTTATTTAAAAGATTTTATTTTTTTAGTGATTTTTTTCATGTGAAACATGCAAAGAATATCGTGTTTTCACAAGTAATGAGTGATCATTTTTGATAATGATCTTCATATTTAACTATCAGAACTTTATTGCTGCAGATATCCATATTTCCTCGATTTTACTTTCATCTCTTTACCCTTTTTTTGACCCTTGTTTCAATAACACTTAATTCCCTTAAGTCTAACTAATTGTTGACATTCTTGTTAAATACTAATTTTACCTAATTGCTGCATGACAAGACTTAATAAGCATTACCCATTTTTTTAAAATTATTTATTTATTTTGAATTCAAATGAAATATGTAGGGAAAAAAATACTCATATATTGAACACATTCAAAGCGAAAACTTTGATTTTAAAAATAAAAAATCAAGACTTTTTTTTTATTTTTTAAAATCAACTACATAGACTCAGACATTGATTTCTATTATACAGCAATTGCAGCGGAATTAGTCAAGCAAATGTCTTTCCCAAACTTTAATGCCAAGACAATTTCTGCAATTCTTTCAGTATAAATTATCAAGATCAAGCAACTCATATACATGTGAATTTACATTGAAATATTTCAATACCATCTGCTTTTACTTTATTTAATATTAAAATTTTAAAATATTTCCAAATTTCAGTAAAAGGCATATTTTAAATAACATGTCTGTATTTTATTCAATATTTTGCATTATATATATAATGCAATTTTAAATAGTCATTTTATATTTCTTCAAAAGCAAAATTTTTCAACATATTTTTCTTTTTTTCTCCCATTTGGTTTGAATTAGTGATTTCAACAATTTGTGTATCCAATACAAAAAAATTTCATTTTCCATGAAGGTAAAATATGCCAATAAATAGAATACTTTTTTTCTTGTGAACATGAATATTTTGAAGTCCTTTTATAGCGAGCTTTATACAGATGTTTGAGGCCTCATATAATGCACTTTGAAATTTAATACAATGATTTAATCGTTAAAGATGCATAAATTATCATTGTAAAGTGTTAAAATGCATACATGTAACATTTTTTTTAAAGGATTGAGAATTATGTATATTTAAAGTAAACTATACAATAGTGTCATACAAGCATATCAAATAGTACTCTGTTCCTAGTTATTTGTTTTAAATATAAGTAATTAAATACAGCATTCAACAACTGTTTTTGTTGATTATTATTTCCATATCAAATGAACGTTTTAAAATTTTAGTTCTTAAAATATCTCTAGTTTTATCTAAATCTTGTCCTAGTTTTATATTAATCTTCAGTTTCTAAATGTTTACATTGCATTGTAATTTCATCTCTATACATACTACAGTGAAGCAAAAAAGAGTAATATTTGATTTTCGATTTACTCAGGGTGCATAGCGTCATGGAAAGAGCTTAAATTTGAAAAGCACCATTTTAAGCACCTTAAAAGTGCTTAATTTTGAGAAAAGGTCCTTAAAAAGGGCTTAGTTTTCTCGTGAAAACGAAGAAAGCATCCCCTCCCCCTGCAAACTGAATATGAAAAACTTTTGTTTGCTTGAATGTAATTTTTAAAAATAATTTTTGAGAAATTAGTTTTGGATACCAAAAAAATATATAAGAAAGATTTTTTATTATAATTTAATTCAAAATGATATCGTTCTCCGTTTCGGTCGTTCCGAATTCCGTTATTCTCCGAATCGTAGAATCACACTGTTCTGCAGCTGTTAAAATTGTAATAAGAGAAAGGGGGATGCTTCCTTTGCTTTTATTTATACTTTAAAAAAATTTTAGACTTTTTATGGAATAAAATTCTTTATTTGATAAGTTTCGTTAAATTTTAATACAATGCCATATTTGTCTCGCTCTGGCGCTTTTTTTAAATGCTTCAATAGGCATTTTTACTTTCTCAACAGAAAATGTAGAGAAATTATTATAAGCGTCAAAATAATTCGAAATTGAGAATTTATGAATCTCTACGTTTCATAATTCTTTGAGTTTGAAAACAAATTTTCGAAAAATGTCTGTCAGCGATAAAGATGAAAGAAAATTGATAAATAAATAAAAATAAAAACCCCGCTTTGAGCTAGATAGATGAAATTTGGTAAACGGTCTTCACATCAAACCTGTATATTTCCATCAAATTTTCAGCAACATCCGTTTAGAGGGCATCTGTTTTTCTGACTCTTAGAATATAAATTAACAGAATAAGTACAAACCGAAGAGAGCTAGATAGTTAAAGTTTAGTGCACAGATTCAGTATCTATTGCAGAAACATCTGTCAAATTTTGAGTCAAATTCAACAAGGTATTCGACACATATCCGTCTTTACTTTCTGAAATATGTTAATGCAATAACTCATAAATATAGCAAATTTGGTATGTAATATAATGATTATAAATGTTGTTTTGAGTCAAATTTTTTCTTAAATCAATTGGGAAGGACGCGCCTAAAATCGAAATTTGCTATTCGGATACTTTTAAGCGTATGCTAGAAATTAATCCTAAAATATTTGCCAAAACAATAGAATCAGTAATAATATTACATATATATATATATATATATAAAGTAAGAATTTTGGCTTATAGATTAAAAGGCATGTTTTCATTAAATTTCAGTTACGTTAAACGTTGAAAAAAGACCTTTACTGCACTTTAGTAACAAGAAACGATAATAAACCACCCTAACCATGCTGTATTTTAATTGCTGTTGCTTATATAAAAATCGAATACAAAATTTGTGGTCATGCTGAGTTTCTACATCTTTATGGCATATTCAGAAATGATGTATCTATCGGTATATTTTATTTTTATTTTAAGAAATATTGTATAGCTCACATATCTTTATTGTTAATCGTATGAAATTGACTTAATTTCTTTCTTCTCATTTTTATGATCATTTCTATTCTTTTGACTAATCCAAAAAGGTATAATTTTACTAGAGAAGATTTTGTACGAATACAGAAATAAATATCAAAATTTAGAAAACTAATATTTAAAATTAATTTGTAAGAATTTTTTTTAAATAAAAATTATGCATTATTATAAAATTTCATGTTTACAATATAATATGTATTATATCTATACTTATAATAAAGCTCAATGTGTGTGTGTGCGTGTGTGTGTGTGTTGGCGCTCTACAGGCCAGACCGTTGGACCTACAGCTACCAAATTTGGTACATGTATACCTTGGAGGTCCGGAATGTGCACCTCGGAGCCCTTTTTTCGAATTTTTAATTAGAATTTAAATTAATTAAAATTTAAGCGAAATTTCCACGTTTTTCCGCTATAACTTCCAAAAATATGATCGCACAAACATGATTTTTACATCAATTTAAAGATTGAAAAATTAGCCTTCTAATGGTATCAGTGTTTTAATGTATAACTTAAGCTTCTATTTTTAACGAATTTTTAAAGAAATATTTTAACCATGTTTTTTTAGCACGTGACTAGATAAAATAAAAGAATGACGGAAGTTCAAATAAAAAAATTTATCATCGCAAAATAAATATACAGAAATGCAACTTTCCGCACGTGACTGGATAAAATAAAAGAAATATAAAATGTGATATTTTCTTTAAAAAATAAATGCAAAGCAAAGGTTTCTACAATCGTTTGCAATATCTATATCATTAACTCAATAAATCTTCTTTATTTACGGTAAACCTGATTGAATTTAGACAGGATATGCATTCAAATTCCGACTTAATGGCATATTTATGTAATCGTTTGCAATATCTGTATCATTAATTTAATACTTTTTTTCCCCTTTCTCTCTTTCTTTAAAATTCGTATTTAATATTTTGGCAACATCATCGAAATTTTTTATAATATTTTGGAAGCATAACCGATGGTTAAAACTGATTGATTTATAAAATTAAAGAATATTATTAGTAAAAAAGGGGTACTTTTTGAACTTTCCGTTCATCATCTTAAAGAAAATATTAATTTAAGGTCAATCAATGCCCGGAATTACTTCAAGGCTAATGAATATGTAATTTAATTGAAAATTTTAGAACGCTTTACTCATGGCGAACCAGCTGGTCGCCAAAGGCGGCTAGTTTAGAAATATATTTATATGATTATATTTAGAAAATACGCATTTTACGTATGCATATTTTTACAAAGGTGCTTCAATTTTAGGGCTAAAGTGCTTAAAAGACTTACTTTTTTGCAGAAGTTTACCACTACACACCCCGTACTATTATGTTAAAATTTGTTTTTAAATTGCAATAGTTTTCTGCCAAATGAGATACCGAAATTCTTTCTCTTGAAACAGCAAACAATAAATGCGTTGTTATTTCATTTTCTGGAAATATTTAATTTAAGCAATATTAATAAATAAATATGTTGTAAATAATTCTGGTTCATCGTAAACTGATTTTATAGAAATATATCCGATATCATTAATTCAAAAAACAAATACTTTAAACTAGGGAAATAATTGGAGTTATTCCCATGAAATTGCTGATTTTAATGAGTAATTGATATGCTATTCATATACTACAGTTTTAAATTTATTTTGCATTCAAAACATTTCAACCCCCTCCCCCCCAAAAAGAAGAAAAAAGAAATTTGTTCTGCCTGCCTGTATGCCTCTACAGGCCCCTCAGGGGCTCACCTACTATAGGTGAGTACGGGTGTCCCAATCCCGAGGCACCCAGGGATCTTTACTCAATTTATGTTTACTCTCCTCTACGCCTCCTGCTTTCTGCTTAATCCTTCTATCCCTCTAGAGTAGGCGAGGGAGCTCTCCATGAGAAGCTGCCGCCGCTCTGTTTACTTCCTGCTTCTCATGGACAGCAAATACCCCCATGTGTTTGCCGTGCTTGGCGACCCATTAGACGGGTGGTGCACTGCTGTCCCCAGTTTATCAATCGGCTGGTAACTAGTAACCTGAGTGGTTAGTCTGCTAGGGATCAATTGAAAGGGTTATTCTTTGGGGCTTGGGGTTAAGGGTGGTCAACGTTCCTGGTGGTGATCCTGAGAGTATAGATTCCGGCTAGCACTAAGGCACGTGTCGAGGCTGGGAAATTCCAGAGCCGGTTACTGCCTTCCCTTGTTGGGCTCCGTGGTGGATGGTGCTGTCGGGACCAGAATTACTCTTATCTTGTGTATGGGTAAAGCTAAGAAATTTCCCTTTTGTGGGCGTCAAAGTGAACAAAAAATTTTGCACGAGAGTTTTGATACTTTTTTCATTGTTAAACGAAAATCTTCATCTAACGAGACATTCCATACAGTTTAACCATTTTTAGTAGAAAAAGCCATGTCTGAAAATCTCGGGGAAGTGCATTCAGTGCGGAAACTTCGTTCTGGTGACTTGCTTGTCGAAGTCAGTACTCGAAAGCAAGCCCAGACTATATTGGAAATAAATAATTTTGGTTCTATTCCTGTTACCGTCAGTTCACATAACACACTTAACTTTTCTAGAGGAGTTATTTCGTGTGGCGAATTATTTCATACACCAATAGAGGAAATCACTGAAAAACTTCAAAGCCAAGGAGTAATTAATGTCCGGCGTATTACTATATGAAAAGGCGGACAAGTTCTTGACACTAAGCATTTAGTGCTCACATTTCATGCCTCCTGAATACCAGATTCTGTAAAAGTAATTTCCAATTTCTACATGAAAGTGGGTGTCCGCCATTATATTCCGAATCCCTTAAGGTGTTTTAAATGCCAACGTTTAGGTCATTCTAAAGCTTCCTGCCGCGGGACTCTTACTTGCGCCCGTTGGGCGCGAGTGGACCATGATAGTTCTGCTTGTACTGCGGTTGAAAAGTGCTAAAATTGCCAAGATCCTCATGCTTCCTTTTCTCGTACGTGTCCCTCTTGGATATTTGAAAAGGAAGTCATCTCTGAAAAAGTTATGAAGCAAATAAATTACGCAGAAAAAAGCGAAATGTCAAAGCCCGTTCAACGGCACCTGGAATTAGATATGCCAGCTTGGTGCAGAAAATGGTTCAAGTAAAAAGTACTCAAGTGACCCCTGTTGTCCTACCTTCAGTTTCTGTTGTATTTCAAGCCTCATATATTCCTTCTGAAACTTGCTCTAAACTTTCTGAAGTCTTTCTAAATTTGTTTTCAAATAACGCTGCTAAAAAACTAAGTTTATCTAAATCTAGTTCCACAGATTGTTCTTCTGATCAACCGGACTTTTCTACATTTAAGACTGTTCAAAACAGGAAAGAACTGAAAAAAGATTCTAAACTTAATAGAAGTTATTTGCCCAAAAGCATGGACAAAGCATCAAAATTTCATAAAACTGTACATAGTGCAGTAGCATCCAAACTCAATTCAGATAATAAGAGCAGTTCTAAGTTTTGGAAAACGTGCCCCCAACAAATTTCAAACACTGTTTCGAAAGAGGCTAGCCCGTCCTCTAAATCCCTAAAGAATGAAATCCCAGTTACTGATGAAAATATCTCTCATGTTCCTAATATTCCTAATGATAAAGCTGAAGTTTTGGGAACGGATGAGGAAATGAGTACTTCGAGTGCTCCGGAAGACATTCTTGAATACAACATTAGTGAGGAGTTAGAGGAGACATCTTCAGATGTCAGTACCCCCCCCCCCCTACTCCTAAAGCAGCAAAACAAAAACTTAAATATATTATTCCGACGAAGTATAAAAATGTTTAATTTTTGCTTGTCTGTTCCTACTATGTTTTCACCTTTTATTGTAACAAATTGCTACTTAATGTTCGAAATATAAAGTTCTTTGCCATCTTTGCAAATTTTAGTCTTTGCATTTTAATCTTCGGGAAAAAAATAACTCTCGTTTTAAATGCTTCTTCATATTTGTCTGTAGTTTTATTTGCTTGGATTCTGAATTTTACTTCAGTGTTAATGAAAATTTTTAACTTTTACATTCGTTTTTTTACATCAATTACTGTAACTTTAAAATTCAGTTGCATTACAACTTCAAGTTTTATATAAAACCATATGCTTGGAGCAGTATGGCCAAATTTGGCTTTTGTGCCATAAAACCTCAACTACCTACCTACCTATCTGCCTGTACAGAATTTAATTTTGACTTGCTATAAATTATTAGGTTAGAATCCACGCGATTTCTTTTTCACTTACTTTTTATTGTGTTAAAAAAGAATCTAATATTAAAAAAATAAAAATGTTACAAAAATGATTCAACAAGTAACAAAAATTTAATGAACCAAAATGTGGTACATAGCGAAAGATTTAGATTGCATTGATAACTTGATAGTGTTTATAGGTTGGTGTACTGTTTATAATTTCAAAATGCATGACAAAAAAGAAAACCATTCAAAATGGTCAACAGAGCATTCATTAGATCGGCAACTACAAAATTCGGCATGTAGTTACTTCTTACGTTGCTGATGCTCCTTAACCCTTTCATGATAAATGGAAAATATGCTTGCTCTCAAATGTTTCAATTTTTGTGCGAAGTTATATAGATTTGCTTCAAGTTCGAACAGAAAGTTTCTATAAGACAGGATCTTAGATGTTTCAGTTCCTTATTTCACATAAAATAGTGTTTCTTGATTTGTTACTTAATTATCAATTAACCATATAAAATTAAAGTAATTAGATAAATGAGTAACTTTTCTTAATACAAATTCAATCCTAAAAATATTTTAACAAATCATGATTAAAAAAAAAATCCTTTAAAGGATTAAGAAAGAGTTTTTCAAAATTTGGATAAGATTTTTCAACAAAACATTTTTTCTTCAATAATTTTGAAGCAAATCAGACAAAAATCATTTTTTAAAATTATTTTATAAACTACAAAAATGAGTTTTTTAATAAAATTTATTTTATTGCCGTGCGTGTTTTTATCTGTAAGTTATATACAATTTTGAAAGTATTTTAAATATTTATAATTTTTGATCTGTAGTAACTGGATTCATACTCACACATATTCCAAAGATATTAAATGTATTTGTTAGTAATTTTTTTCAGTACAATAAAATCAGAGGAATCTAAACATAAAATAGTCCAGTCGAATTATTATGAAAAATACCTAAAATACGGAGCAAGTTCGAGGGAAAAAAAACAAAAAAAAAAACACTCTAAATTTTAGGGATAGTAATTCTCTCTCCTTTCAACACGTCTGTGAGCACAATGCATTTTTAAAGTCGAATTAAAGGACTTATTTATAATTTTTAGCTGAAAACGATTTCCTATCATTTGGACAATTATGTTTTTAGTATACAGAGAGAATTACTGAAATTTAGAATGAACGTCTTTAAACGAGTGATATGGATAAATAAACCCATTCATCATCATAAAAATTCTTATAAAGAACGTTTCCAAGAAATTGGAGATCTGAAGTCAGATAGTTAACCGGACTAAAACGGTCTTCGAATGCCTATTAAACCCTCAAAGGGTCGTCTCTCTTTTACTCTCCTTAACAATATCTATATAAACAGTTTATAAAATAAAATTTACTCAATCTGAAATAGTAAAAATTTTTATTGCAGATCACTTTCTTAAGTTTGGTATATCGCATTAGCAAATTAAATTTTCGAAGACTTCGGCCCAACATAAGTTTTAAAAGTGGAATTTTTTAAAGACAAACTAAATAATATTTAATTACAGATTTGATATATTTATTTTAAATTATTAAGCAGTTATTTTAATTATGGAACAACAAAATGTAAAACTTTCGATAGAACATTGCTCAAAAATAAATAACGAATTGCTAGAACAATGTTCTAAAATTAATATCATAAATAATAAAGATAATTAATTTTGTGTGGCTTTTGTACACTAAGCAACAGTACAAAATTAAACTAATGGAAATACAAAAAAAAAAAAATCTAGAGGGTATTAAGTAGTTGTTTATTTAATAAAAATGTCATACTCAGGCACTGCAGAATAGTATTCAGACAATCAACATATATTCTGCTGAAGGCATTTTTCATTAAAATGAGTTTTTTTTACACAAATAAAAACAATGCAAGTAACATAGGTTGCTAAACTATCAGAAGTAAAAAATTATTAAAAGAAATCACCATGTGATTGACTTGTTAAAAATAAAAATTGCTCAATATTTCAATGACAAGCTGTTTCTTTCATTTAGATAAAAATAAACAGTTTGTTATCAATATTAGGTTGATATAAATTACTTACATAAAAAAATTCATTCAATTATTAATTACTCAGATTCGTTATGTATTTAAAAAAAACTTGTAAACACTATCATGAAAATACAAAATCTGCCTCATTTCTTAAAAAATGAAAATGAGTTTTTCAAATTTAATTGTATAGAGTTATCCATATCCAATATATTTAATTCACATATATACAAAGTGAATGTATTAAGACAGGCTTCAAATTAAATTTGGTCAGGAAAAACTAGTCTGAAAATAGTGTTTACATATTATCAGACACTTCCTTTTTTTCTTTAGAATTTTAAAAGTTTAATTAATTTTATTTCAATAAATATGGTACTCATTCTTTCTTACATTTATATTAACTATGTAAAGAGAAATCATTTAGCAAATAAAAGAAATTATTAAAAATCTGCTATTTACAAAAAGTAATAATGTAGCATATTCTTATGGTTTTGTTTTGCTTCCGTGAGAAGATTTAACACATAAAGAAAAAAA
>JAPMOQ010022339.1:0-13489 GCA_026543055.1 Argiope trifasciata
AGTTCATTGATGGTTTTTCAATCCATTAATAAAAAAATGTAAATGAAATCTGAAAAATGCGATAAATCTTGTGTTTAATTTTTATTCTCTTTGAATTGCCATGCCTTCTATCGGGTGGTTATGTCTCAAGATATGATTGTTTCCTTCAGTTGAAGTCTTTCTTTATTTTGATTTAAATATTCATAAATATTCAAATCAAAACTAATCTCTAAAATAAGAATGAAATAAATAGTGAGCCAATAACAAAAAAAACCCCATTTCCAAATATAAAATTCGAAAATTGTTGAATTGAAAAAAAGAATGAAATAACTTCCAACTATACAATGAAATGATAATGTAATGAAAATTTCAGATCACAGCTCATTGATCTTTGTTATAATCCAGCATAAATATAAATAATATATAAATTTTACAATTCTTTAAATAACTATTATTCATGCTTAATTATATTCGCATACAAAAAAAACCATAATGATTTGCTGGACTTTAAGACATAATTCACATGAGAGAGTATATTTTTAAACTTCATCCAGTGTTACAATACCACTGAGAGATTCTATATATTGGCATTTATTAGGGAATTTCGAATGGCAATCTGAAACAAATTGTTAACTAAGAGTTGTTTTGTAATTGGCAACGATTATTTGAATCAATCAATTTTTATCGTGTCTATATAAGAATATACAAAGTATATTTTTGTACTGATTTTGTCTTGCATATATTTTACATGGCATGCAATGAAAAATTTCTCATCACAATGACTAAGTGAGGTGGGTATGTACGTAGGCCTACTCATCATAATGAGTAAGGCTTTTGAAAATAAATAATGAGTATTTATTTTTA
The DNA here is from genome assembly GCA_026543055.1 of Argiope trifasciata. Taxonomy (NCBI): domain Eukaryota; kingdom Metazoa; phylum Arthropoda; class Arachnida; order Araneae; family Araneidae; genus Argiope; species Argiope trifasciata. The sequence continues at coordinate 844 of JAPMOQ010022339.1, forward strand.
AAAGGTCTCTAAAAATTCTTAATATCTGAGAGAACATAATCGAGTTTATTAAAATTTCATGTTGCATTGTATATGGACAAAATATACAGGTATTTCCAATTTTAATAGTAACCCCAGTAGCAAATATATGTATATATTTCGTTTTCTTATGAAAAAAAGTACTGGATTCATAAAAAAGAACATCTTTGTTGAAGTCTCACAGTATATGTTTCCATAAATAAAAAAAAACTAAATGATGCCTGTTAACACAGGAACACTAAAACTATAGCTATACAAATAAAATTTTATGTGTAATTTTAAGGTATCTGACTACGTTAAAGACATTGGTTAACGACCACAATGGTGATTTTTTGTAGTTCAGACATTCCTCTTTCCAAAACAGTTTATCTTTTCTAAGAAAAGGAAGGCCTGAACTATCATCCAGGGTTACAAAATTCAACAATTTGTCTTTAACTTCAATTTTCACAAAACTTTAGTTTTCTTAAAAAGTCTCCACCATTATGATATATCAAAACCTAATAAAAAAATTTGCAAAAAAAAAGTCAGATTATGTTTTAAATAATATGGGCAAAGAAATGAACCAAAAGTTTTATTGTTGATGAAATACTTTTCTGTTTATAGGTGTTTTTAGAAAAATTAAATTGAAAATTTATGGAAAAGAAGGCATAAAGACTTACTAACCGTAACTTCTTTGCATATCAAAATCTTTCTCAAATTTTGGTTCATTTCATTCATTATTGTATTCTATACCTTCTGTCCGAAGAAAAATAGGATTTCTGCATTAGAATTTTGTGTAAAGTGTAAACCGTTTTGGTCAAATTTCATTAAAATTTACTTCAAATTCTCCCATTTCTCAAAATATATTATATTCTCAAATACTTTTTCTTTGTATTTATTGTGTTTATAATTAACAATTCATCTAAAAACCAGAAATAGTTTTTTTTAATCAAATTTTTCAATTTTTTTTTCTCCGAATGAAGTCGGTTACCTGAAACTGAAGATTTTGAAAGCGGTTAAAGGTATCCGCCTACGTTCGAAATTAGATTTTTTTAAAACTATAGTTTATAGATGTATTGTCAATTATAATATGAAATACTATAAATAAAAGAAATATTTCAAAATATAATTAGTGTTGTTTAATAGAAAAAATTTATAATAAATTTGAATGAAATTTAAGCAAAATGGCTAACAATCTACCAAAATAGTAATGCAGCAATCCTATTTTTCTTTGTACCCTAGTTATGAAACATAATGATGAATGATGTGAATAAAAATCTAACAATAATTTTGAGATTCAAAGAAGTTGTGGGTAAAAATAGGCGTATATATGCATTTTTTCATGAATTTACTGCTTAATTTTTCTAGAAACACCCATAAATGAAAAAGTATATCACCCACAATGAAACTTTTGGTTCATTTCATTGCACATATTAACACAGGCTGAAATTTTTATGTCAATACCTCTTTTAGTTTTTAAAATATCATATTAGCGATGGATAATTTTTATGAAAATTAAAGTTTTGAGAAAATTAAAGAAAATTTTAGTTGTAAAATATGTTTTGCTTAAAATTCCCCTGGATGAGAGGTCAGGCCTTCTTACTTTTCCAACAAAAGCTAAACTGTTTTGGAAAGAGGTAAGTCTGAACTACAAGAAACCAATGCAACAATAAACCAATTACCTGCCAATGTAGTCGATAACCAGTGTTTATAACGTAGTCGGACACCTTAATAAACTGAACACATGCAAAATAAATCTCCCACTCTCTATTTTTATGTGAAATTCGAGGAGAAAATACTCCCTGAGGATTTATTATGTAATTCATATTCTAACGTTCTCCTGTCCCTTTAGCGATTAGCAATATTTCGCTACAGCTGCTCACAATTTACTAACGCTTCCATTGTTCAAAGCCGCCAGCTTTTGAGATGGTGAATCTCCTTTAACAAGTGTTCGCATGTGGTCGTTAGACCAAACGTGAAGTTCAACAATCATTTTAGGGATGCATAATAGAATTGATTGTTTCACAAGATAGTAGATTTGAAATTCCATTAATAAAATATGTTCAGAAGAAAAATGTAAAACGCTTTTTGAATATTCATATCCTAGTTGCGATCTGAAAAATGTTAAGGGGAAAATCATCGGGATATATTTTCAAATTAATGACAAATTTTGATTTAAAATATCTGAGAATAATAGGTCCAGTGCTGCTAATAGAACCCTATGGCCGTTTTAAGGCCTCCGACTACGTGAAAAACACTGGATAGACCCCATTGGCAAATTTTTTTATTGTTATTTCTGGTAATTCAGACTTTCCTCTTTCGTCTTTCATAGGAAGAGGAAGGCCTGACCTGTCAACCAGGGGAATGCTAAGCAAAACATATTTTTCAGCTAAAATTTGTCTTTCGCTTCCATTTTCTCAAAACTTTCATTTTCATAAAAATTCTCCCTTGTTGACATAGTGTCTCAGAAACTATTCGAGGTGTTTACATAAAAAATTTCAGCGTGTGTTTTAAATAACATGCCCGATGAAATAAACCGAATATTTTATTGTTAGTGATATACTTTTTCATTTATAGGTATTTTCAGAAAAACTAAGTTGAGATTTTATGCAAAAAATGCATATATGCGTATATTTTCCCCCCTAACTTCTTTGCATCTGAAGAATTTTCTTAGATTTTGGCTCATTTCATTCATTATTATGTTCGAAAACCTTTATACAAAGAAAAATAGGATTGCTGCATTACAATTTTGTGTGGAGTGTTAACCGTTTTGGTTAAATTTTGTTAACATTTGCTACAAATTTTCCTATATATGTTCGAAAAATTTTATTGTACTCATAGTATTCTGTATTATAATTAACAATATATCTCAAAACCATAGTTTAAAATAGCTTTTAAAGAAAATATTTTTTCCAAACTTTTCCTTCGAACGAAGTCGGATACCTAACGTTCATTTTTTTTTCTTTGCAATGTATATACAAGTGTATTTATAATGAAACTAGCATAGGCTTTTACTATACTTTTTCAATTATATTTGTAACTGTTTTTTAGCATAAAATCCGAAACGATTTTCTATGAATACGAATAAAGGTATGAATGACTAAAGGTTTTGAATAATCAAATATGATGAATTATACAATCAAATTAAAATATGAAATTAATTAAATTTTGTTTTTATTTGAAGCAAAAAAATCTATTAATTCAATTTCAATCAATCATAATCATTTTTCATAAAATCTATAACACATCTAAACTTAATATTTAAAAAAAAAACTTTTACCAAAGAACTTTAAACTAAGCTGAAGCTAAAATTTCTTGAAAAGCTCTCATAACTTAAAGCTAAGAAACTTTTCTTGTACTTCTTACAGAATTACTTTTTTTGATATTTTTTGAATTCTGCTTTTGCAAATTTTCCTTTTTATTACCTTGGGAAATTGCAGGAAAGGAAATAAAATTTGACATTCAGCCTTCATAAATCATTCATTGTACGGCCCCCTATTGGCAGTAGAAAATTCTTTTGAAACTCCCTCTTTTGTTGCCATGTAAGGAATCATGAACACCCCTGTAGGGGTTGACGGCCTCTCAAAGAACAGCAGGTGGTATCTGCGGTTCCAGACGATTTCATTAACTATTGTTAAGCCTTCCAAAAATTTACACGTGCTAAACTGGGACAAAATATTAATTTCCAATAGTTATTTAACCAGTATTTATTCATTTATCTGTCTAAATATGGGGACAATAAAAAAATCCTTTTAATCATTAATTTTAGTTTATTTTCTGAATGAGTGGGGTTCAAAACAATAAAAAATATTGATCAGGAAATTTTATACCAATTGAGTTTTTCTAAAAGATTTCTTATCTGGACAGTTAGGTCAATTTAGGTAAAAATTAATGAAAATTGCAACAAAAAGCAAAACAATTAATGAAAAATTCTATTGAACATTTTACAATTATTGTTACACCCAACATACCTACAGATAAGATGAAGGAAATGAACTAGAATTTAAGAAATATATGCATTTAAAAAAAAGTTTTAGCTAGTCGAGTATTTCTGTCTTGAGAACTTCAACAAATTCGTTTTTGAAAGTCACATTAAGCAGCTCTAAAACAAAAACTACTCTGTTCAAAGTTATATCAGTTCACTACCTTATATCCTTATTTCACTCTATAAGTTATATCCGTCGTTCACTATAATATTTAAGGTAACATATATGCAAGAGTTCAAGTAACATATTAATAAGTCTTTAAGATATCATGTTTTGACGTCTAAGTTTTTCAAAAAAATCATTTAAAGTTTTCATTTGTCGTGTTCTAAAAATGCTTTGCAAACATAAAAAATGTTCAAAACTAGATGAATTTGTCAATCCTTTCGGTATAAAAACTACTCAAAACGTATTATAATACAGTAGCTTGCTGATAAAATGTATTATAATTCAGAAAGGCGTGTAATTAATTAATATTAGGAAACATTTAACTTCCGATTTTCGTTTTCAGCTATAGTGTTCTATAAAAAAGCATAGATTTGGAAGTCCAAATAAAGGAAGCTTCCAAATCTATGGGGTTTTCAACCAAAACGATAAAAAAAATTGCGACAGATGCCTTAAAATCATTGCAGAAGTCTTGGAAAAAAAGATAGAAATCTTTAGAAAAGATAGAAATGACATCAAAAATACCGTTTGATAAATTTGCTTTATCTTTAGATATCGTGTGATTGAAATATCAAACATTCGTTAAAAGTACATATTGTAGCAGACAAAGAAAAATAATTATCTTTTTCGTTGAAGTTTATTTTTGCACGTTAGTCATAAATTTAGTTATTGCACATAGGTAGATGCAATAGGAAAAGATCATAAAATTATTCATGCTGTTATTAAAATAACGAATACAATAATTTTGTTGAAGGAAAGTCAATCTAATTGTTTCTGCTCCATTCTAAGCACGCAAAAAACTATTTTTGCATCGCATGTAAATAAAGATTCTTTAATATCGTTATGATGCTCCCCAATTTTTTAAATTTATTCAGATTAAATAACCTTAAATTTTAGGAATTAACTGCTGTTTCATTTTCATACTTAAACTCGTGAATTATCCATCGCTATTTGTAATTTAGAAAGTGCTCAGCGATCGTAAAAACAGCGATTTGCTTTGTAAAAATTGTCAACAGTCAGAACAATTTTTATTAATATTACGCTTTAGATGGTCTTATTTCTGTTGACTTTTTTCAATATGATCATATGCTATAAAAATATTTATTGACATTTCAAACATTTTGATGAGCTATCAATAAAAATTAGATTGCCTTAATTTTGAGGGATGAACCTCTGTATCATTTCCAGAACTTTAACTCGTGAATTAATTGTCACTGATTAATTAATTAGAAAACTATAGCGCTCAGCAGTCATGATAATTTTTATTAAAGTTCCACTTTAAATGGACTTATCTCTGGTGACTTTTTTCAATAAGATCATATGTTATAAAATTATTTATTTGTTGACATTTTAAACGTTTTGATGAAGTATCAGTAAAAATTAGACTGCTTTAATTTTGTGGGTTTTTAGTTATATTAACGTCCCGTTTAAAGCAACACGAGGGCTATTTTGGGTCGGACCTTGTAATTTTGAACCAAGATCAGATGGTGAGGACGACACCTGAAGTGGCACCCCCCTCTCCACACCACACCACAACACCGGGAAGACGTTTGACCTGACAGATTAACCTCCCATGACGGATCTTCGGTGGAATCGAGTCTCGAACCTGAAACCCTCCGGTTCAGAAGCCGAGACCTTACCACCAGGCCACCGCGGCCCCCTTAATTTTGTGGGATGAGCCTTTTTATCATTTCCAGACCTATAATTCGTGAATTACTCGTTTTCTGATTTAAATCAGAAATTTCTAGAGTTCGGCAGTCACGATAATTATTATTAATGTCCCGCTTTCGATAGATTTAGATAGATTCAATAATATCTTGTTATAAAATTATTTATTAATTGATATTTCAAAAGTTTGATTATCAATATTTCTTAGATTGCTAAAATTTTGGGGGAGGAACTGCTATATCATTTCCAGACCTTTAACTCTTGAATAACTCGTGACTGATAATAAATCTGAAAACTCGAGCTCTCAATAGTCATGATAATTATTATTAATATTCCACGTTCGATTAATTTATTCTTGCTGACATTTTTAAATGAGATGACAAGTCATAAAATTATTTATCGATTGATATTCCAAACGTTTTAATGTAGTATCAATAACTATTAGATTCGCTTAATTTTGCGGAATGAGCTTCTGTATCATTTGCAGAGCTTTAACTCGTGAATTACTCGTTCGCTGATTTAAATCAGAAAGTTCTAGAGCTCAGCAGTCATGATAAGTATTATTAATGCTCCTGTCTCGATGGATTTATCCTAGCTGACTTTTTTCAGCGAGGTTATAAGATATAAAATTATTTATTGATATTTAAAAATTCAATATGAATTTTTTTAAATAATTTGGAAATTTGAATAAATCAATCGATCAGATGTGATATATTATACAATTGAGTTTCGTAGAATGGTTTTGCTTTAAATGCTATGGAAAATACTTTAAAACCTACGAAGATTTAAAAAATATGGTTAGTAATAGTTAATCAAATAAGTTGTGCAAAAGCTGTTAACAACCATAAGGCACTGTAATTATTTAATAAAATGTGTGATTAGAATTTCTAATTATCATTACGTCCTTTTCTTACCACACCCCTAATATTAAAGTACTTTGATACTAAAGTATTTTGAGATAGGAAATGAAATAGGAAATTCTGTTTAGGCAATTGTTTGATATAGGAAATTCTGTTTAGAAAGAAATACAATGGAGAAATTCGATAAGCATCCGACCATTAAGCACTTGAAGATATAATAAGCAGAAGAATCGAACTGTAACAGTGGTAATGATTGACATATTATAAATTAATCGGTCAAATTTCTTGCCATCAAAATGCAAATATTGCAGGAACAAGAACATCATAAAATTATGTCACAAATAGCTGTAATTTACGCTGATTTAATTTGCTATGCTTTTATCAAAATGGCACATGAAGTGACTGCATTACGTTTTGATATAATATCATAGAATATACTTAATTACTATATCTAATTTTAAATATATTATGAGTAAAAATATTAATGTATAAAATTGGAGGGAGTTTTTTCAAATCGAAAATATTAGTTCTATAATCAATTGAAAACACTAATTTATAAGGAAACGATATAAGTTTAATGATTTAAAATCCTGGACATTATTATTTAGTACAAAATACTATCAATCAAAAATTTATTAAATAAACATAAGGAAAACAGCATATGTTAAATTATTCAGAGCTATCCATTAGTGAAACAAGGGTGAATCATTCATTCTTTACCTTAGCTCTTTTTTACTAATTTAATATGTCTTAATTTTAATAGATCAACACCTTAATTTTTAATCTATGCTTATTAACATCCATTTTTGAGGAAGAAAGAGGGGAAAGTGTGGATGACAACTGAGTTAGCAACCTTATTCCCTCCCCACTCAATGGTCAAGAGAAAATTCCTCGCATAAATCATAGTAACAATTTAAGTATCTTTAATTTTTTTTAAAAATATAAATGTACAGAAAAAGAACTTTTTCAGCAAAGGTCAGATATTCGCATGGACCATTTGCAATTAAAACGGTAATGATAAAACATCTTCCCAGTAGTGAAATTTATTGCATACTAGCAATTACCCGCGATTCTGTTTGCGTGAAAATTTTGACGTAAATGTACGAAAAGCTATCAAATAATGACAAATAAAAAAATAAACTTAACCTAAAAATGATACATTTAAAAGTATAAGCATATATGAAAAATATATAACATTAATACACTTTAATAACAAAAACACGCAACTAACGTAAAAGCAATTTATTTACATTGTGTACCCAAAATAAAACAAAACAGCAAATCAAGTCCATGTTTCTTTAAAATCAGGTCAAATCCATTTTATTTATCGATCGAGATGGAGATACCTACAACAGTATTATACACATAATTTTTAAACATTTAATTTGAATGAAAACACAGTTCTCAACAATCAGGCTTGAATTTTCAAGGCCAGATGACGTAACGCACATGTCTGACTTTCCTACACCAGTTGGGGTAACGTAATGCAGATTAGAATTTTTTTTATTTCTTTGTTCTGTTTTATTTTCATTTAAAAGTACTTCAGAATGAATCCGAAAGATCGATACATTAACAACATTTGATTTTAAGTATATCAAACACAAAGACAATAAATAGAATCTTCTGAAATAATCTGCAGAAATTCTCCTAAAGATAACCTCAACTCTGTTGAAAAGAAAACTGGAGCCTTACAGATCATTGGCGGAATTTGACCTCAGATTTTTGGCGCGAAAGTTAGTTTTTGATGAATAAAAAATTAATTACTCATTGAACAGGAATAAAAGTATCACGTGTTCTATTCCTGGCTATACTATATCTTTGTGCTGAATTTCATTCCAATTCTGTTCTGGTGCGATTGAGTAACAAACATCCATCTATCCATCCAAACTTTCACATTTATAATAATAGTATAGATTCTTCACCTAACTGCTGTGTTGTTCCCTATCACCTGATAGTCATCTATGCATTTCGAAACTTTGAAGTCTTTTTACAAAATAGACCCCATTCTGAGTGATTGCTGTTTGTTGCTCTTTTTTTAAATAATATTCCTTACTACCCATAGAAATAATTATTACATACTTCTTTTTACTTATTTGATGTTTGTTGTGCATTTTAAATCGATAGTGAAATTACGTAATCGATTTTTCACTCATTTCTCGATGTACTAAAAAGTTTAATCCATTCATGCGTCTCTATAAAAATATATTATTTTAATATTTTTATGCTTTAATTATTATTAAATCGAATAATTTAGTTAAAATTCGCTTCCATACTAATGATTCCATCTGGTATGAATTTTCAGAAAACTGCTCATTTCAAGAATCCATAACATTTTATAATAAAGAATTATAAATTGCAAACTTAAAAGTAAAAAATAATTTTAAAAAAATCTCTTCAGTACGCTATTTTTTTGGTTCTTTTGATTTTTTCATTATCTTATTAGATAACACTTTCTATTTCCAGAATGTATTAATAATGCATAATTAATTCAAGAATTAATAGCACACTTGTGATATTTATGGATTACCAGCGGGTGACCGAGCTCCGCTCGGAGAAAACAGGTATCGAAGCTAACTCGAAGATTTAAATTTTCAATTGTGATTTATCAAAACAATACATGCCATAAGAAAATTTGTGAAACCATTGGTGAAAACATAACCGGTTAAAGTGCACCCTTGTAAACTATCCTAAACAAAGTTAGAGTTTGGAAAGGGAACTATTCTATACAAAGGCAAAGTAAAGGTAAAGATTGAAGTGTGTTGAAGTTCAATATTTTTGACAAATTTATTTAGAAAAACCAAACATATATACATAAGAAACATATTATAAACCTATAACAGCATAAACAAAACTTTATTAGTTCGCCATATTGGCTATAGATGGCAGCACGTTACCGCTTGAAAATTTAAGTAGCCATTATGGCGAACTAATAAAGTTTGAAAATATCCTATCTGTAACTCCGAACTGCTCGACCATAGCGCTTCAAAACCGGCGCCAATCGATTCCTCGTGGCCAAAAACCCCAGACCCTCCAAGTTTACCGGAGTTTATTAATTCTGGGGCGATTTTCGACTTGGCAACCATTCCTCGTTTTATAGTATTAGATATGAAATTTCTGCATGAATTGGTTACGTCTTGGAATGTTTAGTTTCAGTTTATTGATTTGAGAAGTGATCATTCGATGCTCATATGATACATAGACATTAAGGGGTTAATAAAAGTACCTTTCTCGGGGATATTTTTGGGAAATATATTATTGTTCAATTTGTTTACTCTTTTTAATGTATTTTATTTGTTACTATCTTTATATCATCCTTTTTATCTATTAATATCTTCGATATATATTCAGAGGAACTCGTTATCTGAATTCCATTTAATTTGATCTCTTATAAAACGGTGGGATTTACAAACAAATCCTCCCAAATAGAAACAGCCTAAAAATTTATTTGATAAGTTCAAGTAAAATTAGTGCTTAATTTCATATAAGTTGTAAATATACAAAATATAAATTAAATTTTTTTTTTATCATTAAGGTAAGCGACTACGTTAAAACACACTGATTATCGAATGCATTGGTGAATTTTTTTAAACAGTTTCCAAACAGTTTATATTTTCTAGGAAAAGGAAGGCCTGACGTATCATCCAGGAACACATATTTTTCATCTGAAATTTGTCTTTAATTTCAATTTTTTCAAAACTTTCATTTTCATAAAAATTCTGCACCGTTAACATGATATGTCAAACACTAATAGAAGTATTTACATAAAAATGTCAGCCTGTGTTTTAAATGATATGGGCAATGAAAGGAACCAAAAGTTTCATTGTTGGAGAAATACTTTTTCATTTATAGGTGCTTTTAGAAAAATCAAGTTGTGAATGGATGGAAAAAATGAATGTATACATATATTTTTACCCATCACTTCTTAGCATCTCAACATTTTTCTTAGAATTTGGTTCCTTTCATTCTTCACTCTATTCTATCATAGAAAAATAGGATTTCTACATTACAGTTTTGTATAGAATGTTAACCGTTTGAGTTAAATTTCATTAAAAATTACTACAATTTTTCTTATTTATCAAAATATATGAAGTTTTTAAATAATTTTTTTTGTATTCATTGTATTTTGTATTATAATTGACAACACATCTAAATTCATAGTTTTAAAGAGCTTTTAAAAAATCCAATTTTTCAAAAAAACTTCCTTACACCTTAGATTAATTCGGATACTTTAAATTATTATCTTAGAGGCAGATTTCATTTCTCCCCAAGAAGTAACTTTTTATTTTTCCCCCTTTTTTTAATCAAATTCCCCAGATCGTGTTTTATTTCACTCAATCAGGATAATAGTAATCCACTCTTTCACTCAACGCCTACGTCTATAGCGTAATCAATGTTGGAAAATTGAGGAGAGGTACTGCTTGTGAGACTTCTGTGATTCCGTGTCTCCTCACATTTCCTTTTTCAACTCCATTAACTGATTAGGAATCAGCCTGATTCTGGAAGTACTGATAAAGCCGAAGAAGCCACTAGGAAGCGAATGACCAAAGTAATATTAGCCCTGATTATTACTTCGTCCATTTCGCTGCTTAGAATCAAGCTGGACGTTAAGAAAGTAATATATGTTCATTGTGACGATTAATTGATCATTTTGCTGACAAATTTATCTTTTTAAATGTTTGTTTAATCTTAATACTATTTATTCCAATATTTACTCTTAATGAATATATTTTTCTTATGATTTCGTATCAAATGTAAATTTATCCTTGGGTTTTTTGCATTTTTTGAGTAGGGTTTTGATTAACGTTTTCGGGAAGGATTTTTCAAAAAAAAGTAATCATGTTTTTTATTAATATATGGATAAAAGGCTGAATAAAAGCTACATTTTTTGAATTCTGTATATGTAACTTTTGAAGAAAAATATTTTGATGTAAATTTTAGCATTTATTAACAAAAACTAGGATTGTTTTAGAGAAAATGATTATAATTGTTTTCAATTTTTTTGTAATATTATTTGTGAAACATATCCTATAGTGCAAATAACTATTATTTAAAAATTGTATAAAAAATTATAAAAATTTTGTACATAATATATGAAATTATCTATAAAATTTCGAAATTTATCCAAACAATATTTGCATTAAACAATCACAAATCCACTTCTACAGCATTTAACATCAAATCCATCTTCCATTACATTTTGCATAACACAATGAGCACTAATCATAAATTTAATTAAGATACCTTGATTAGTTTTTGAAGTACGTTGATTTTCATACAATAAAATTATGAAAAAACCCGATCTTTAGAAAATGCTTTTGAAGTTTTTAAACCTTATAAAAAGAGTACCACTTACATGTCAATAGTTAGCTGTTAACTTGGCTTCTAATCGATATAGAAACCAAATAGATTTAATACTGGAAATAGAAACATTTATTTTTTGAGTTGCAAAAAGTTAAAGATGCTAATTTCCATCTTAATTCATGTTTTTAATCTAGTCGGATATCATAAGACAAAAATTCTAAAATTGGAAGATCTTACGAATGGTCACAAATGCAGCTTAGAACCAATGAAATAATATCTATTTAGATGATACAATTTTTTTCCGTGATATGAACTGATGCTAGGAATTTTAATTGAATAATTCAAACCGATTTTCATCATAATGACTGGATTTAAGAAAGCACATTTGTTTAATAATTAGGATAATCATTTCGCTGATTTAGACCCAACATTAAATATTAGTGATTTGCTATATTTTGCATTTTTCAAACAGTGATTTGTTTTGTTTTAATAGTATTAGTTAATTTCATTTTATGTGGATTCTTCATTAATTCAAGCAGTGGACCTTTCAATGAGATGGATTCTACAAATGATTGTTTCAAAGATTTAAATCTGTTTTTTCAATAATCGTATGACCAATATTGCCAAGCAAGGTAATGTACAGTAAATATTAATATAAATTAATGTGAATGT
>JAPMOQ010022342.1:6873-18195 GCA_026543055.1 Argiope trifasciata
CACAATTCAGAGACGTTGCGAACACCAAACACAGTTATACGTCTATTTCGTCTATAAGTACAGTTATTCGTCTATTTATTTATATAACCATTAGTTCACACTCACCCAATTAATATTTATTTATATATCGTGTTCAAATTTTCAATCGTTAGTAAAATACTTTTTATTCATCCACTGCAGTTCAAATACATTTTTAAAAAGTTGTAGTAATTGACATTTGATGAAAAACTGTGCAGTTTATTTCTCTCAAATATTAGTACATTAATTATTAAATTTAATTAATTTTTAATACCTTAAATAAAGCGAGGAAAGAATGCGAGGATTTAAAAAAAATTCAGGTGAAGGGGAAGAATGTGAGTTCATTTCTTGTGTAAATCAATACTTTTTGATAATTTTTTTGATAATTATTTAATAAAAAGTAACTAACATTTAAAAAAAATGTTGACCTAGGTAGGACTAGGTCCAACTAAGAAACCCAAACGAAACAAATCTGGATTTCGAAACAGCTGTTTTCCAGATATTCCTCTTTCTGAAAATGACCAATTTTACAGGCACACAAGAAAGATCTCCAACACTGCAAAAACACAAAAAGTTATCATGTTTGTTTGTTTTTTCACTCCAGTACCAGAATGAAAAAAACATGCGCGTTCGTGTTGAAATAAATTATCTTGAAACAAAGCATTCCATTACAATCTGAGCTGATAAATTTCACAACGCATGAGAACTTCACGTTTCTAGGTAAGCATTGTTATCATCACGATATACCAGTATTTCCCACAAATTGCTCAAAGGTTTTTTGACTCATTGTCACATTTTTCAAAATAATCTTATTTGTAAAGTTATCACCATTTTACAAGCAATGAAATCTACAGCTTGTCACAAACGGCAGGTTGGGTAATAAAAATCAAAGAACTTAAAATTGATTTAATTCTCGTGGATCTACTACTAGTTTAAATATTTTTCCCAAAGGTGAAGAACTTAAAATAAGGAAAAGATGTAATGATAAATGAAAATCGATTGATATATCGCTGAACAAGATTTGATAGAAAGAATTAAGAAAGAATATCTACATCACATCTTGCTTTCAATGTTTAATGTAGAAAAAAAAATGTTTGCTGATGAAAAATCTTAACCCGAAACAAATGCATAGACGTTTTTACAAATATGCTAATAAATCAATAACTATCCACCAAAATGTAAGCAATTTTTTAAATAATGTTTTAAAAACAAATTAAGAATATATACGTTATCCATTCTAATTGCGACTCGTAGATGGTTCAGTTAGTTTAGTTTAGTTTCTACTAACGTTACGTTTTAAAGCAGCATTGGGGTTATTTGGGGACAAATATCGTAATTTTGAACCACGGTCAGATGACGAGGTGAAGTCTTAGCTGAAAAACCCCTCACCAAACAACAGCGGGAGGACGTTTAACAACGACGGATTTAATATGCACCAAATTCACTTAAAACAAAAAGTCTTCGGCGGAATCGGGTCTCAAACCTAGCATCTACCGGTCTGTAAAATGAAATCTTTGCGGGGCTGCTGGTAGTTCCAGTTTTATTGAGATTTAATATTTTTAAAAATCCAGCCTGCTTACACGATGGTTCTTCGGCGAACCTTGAAGCTCTTCGGTTCTGAAGTCAAGACCTTACACAAGTATAAACTGCATACCACATAAAGCACAAAGTGCATAGCAACTAGTCTGTGGCATGCGAAACATTTAAGCAACATTCACAGGTTCTTTCACGAGGGGTGATCCCCAAAAAAAAAGTTTACAAGCACCAATATTTGGAAAGTAGAAATTGTGGATGAAAATAGTGTTACCCAGAGTGGAGCCAGATAGAACTAGTTGTCGCAGATCGGTAGTTCGAACAGATAGTGTTAGTACTGAGACCTGAAACAGCAACAGTAATGGCAAGATATCTAAAGAAATTGTCTCGCACAGAGGTGCGAGACAATTGATGATGCGATTTGTGTGGGCTAAAAATATGCCCCCATTGAACATTAACAGTTAAATGGCTGAAGTGTACGGCAGGCGAAGCAATGAGTAGACAACAGGACTAGCGTCTCAATTTCAACGTGATCCCTACGGGATGGGCGAATCCATCATAAACCTTACTTTTCATAGGTAGGGACGTGGAATCGAGAGGGGCCAGGGATAACGTTGTCTTTTAAATGTTGAGTTGTAGCCCAACACTTATCCCGGCGTGTTTGTATTGTTGTGGATGGGTACGTTTCCCGAAGAAGGTGTCGACATATTAATTTAAAACATATATTTCTGTACCTTCCATCTTATTTAATGGATATTTAATACAAATACCATTTAATCATATTTATAGAATCATTATTTAACATAAATTCTGTTTCATATTTTATTAGCTTTTAATACAGCATGTGCCTCTCAGATTATGATTGTATTTTTTGTAAACTTTATGTGATTATATGAATATAATGTCTTTATTATAAGAAAAAAAATATTCTGCCGATGGTTATATTTGCCTTTACCCTTCAAGAACAGCGTACGTCTATTTTTTATAATTCCTAAGCTTAACACTTCTAAGTGATTCAATATGTTAGAATGAACTGAAAATTTTTTTTGAAAGAATTATGCTGAAGTATTTTTTTATAATGTTATTAGATTTAAGAGTTGCTGTTAATTCAGAATTTAAACTAAACTTTTTGGATTTAGAATGTTTGCTGATATTTCCCATTTTCTGCAGTCTAAAGATATAGCTGACCATTTTTTTCTTCTGATGGGTCATTCTTATTAAAAAGAAAAAAAATTCAAGTTAAATTTTATAATATTTCACACATAGGTTCATGGGTGTCTTTTACAATGTACCGAGTGTTCGAAAATTGTTTATTCAAAATCAGGTGTAGTACTGGCAAGTTGAATCTTGAACATTATTTAACGATAAAAAGCAGCTCATTACATAATTTCTGAGAAGATATACTATAATTTGAATTACTTAGGTAAATAATTTCTTCTTATAGCTTTTTTATTTCATTGATTTTTGATTCTGAAGTTGTATTTATGGTAGCCATGTTTTTCAGTTGTAATATTTTTTTTCTATTATACATCATCTTATTCTTAATAAAGTTTACACATTTTGCTTAGCATTTTATATGTAGTTTGTACATTCTATATTGTCTTTATTTATTGTAAAACCTTCTGAATAATATTAATTCCTCTTAAATTAAAATTTTAATTAAATTTTACACTCCCATTAAAATTTTACACTGTAAATAAGAGCAAAATATATCAATTCAATAGATATAAAATAATTTTGTGTTAATATTTTAATTTAGTTACATGCTAAACAATTTGCTATTTTTATTAATTGATTTTTGATAAGAGTTTAGTAAAATATACATCCAAGGCATATTATATTATGCAGTGTATATGTTTGTTGGACTAACTTGGTCAAATGTTCAGCATAATTGTTTTTCATTATTATTATTATAAATTATGAGAATTACATATATAATTTTGTAAATTGCAGATTGTGAGTGTTTTTTTAAAAATCATTAATCACTTACTAAAGAAATTTTTTGCAGGCATTCAGTTAAGTATAGAGTTATGGGTATACCAATCTGTAAATATTCTTTAGTACTGTACCATTCTTATATTATATGTGAATAAAAAAAAAAATCCTATACCTATAGCTGAGCATGCACAATGTTTTCTATGTTAACTGATAATATATTGTCTATACTTATCAGCCATTCATATTTCGATTTCCTTAATGATTTCAGAGTACACCTAATGAAAACCAATATATCATTTCCTTAACTAAGTCACAAAAATGAGCTAGTAAGTAAATATTCAAAACAAGTTTAAATAAAATTACTTTCATTCTATTTACTTTGTTCCTTGACTTTTCAGATTTGCTATAACTTTGTTTCTAGAATGTTCATCTAACATTATTACACATATTTTGAAAAACAATAAAATAAATAATATAAATTATAGAATTATAATATATATACTATATTTATAATACTCTTCTAAGTTTTGTTTAGATTTTTTGTTTCTTAAAGTGTAATAGCTCAAATTAAGTTTTTCAAATGATGAAATATATTTTATGGTTTTACAAAGTTATTTGTCTCGAATAAAACTGCAATGCTATATTTTTTAATAATTAAGTGCAATATACCAATGTAGAAACTGAATTGCATCCAAGATATTAAAGAAAAAATCTGCATTTAAAAATTTCGTTTCTTATGCTGTATTTAATAAAAAGTTTCGGTAACATATCTATTCACAATCTTTAAGTTATCGTCAAGTTCACCCAATTTTCGAGAGCAAAAGTTCTACAGATTAACTAGTTTATTTAGCATAATTATAATATATAAACAAAAATTGTTTGTAACATTTGACTAAATAACAAAAAGGACTTTTATTAACACATTACAAGGGTAAAAATGGACTCATTTTTTATCCACTCTTTACATAACTTGCTTCAATGAATGAAATAATCAAATAATTTAGTGGGCAAATATTTTTATATACTACTAATAAAGTTGAATTAGTTTTTTAAAATGAAATTTGCCGTTTTTCCACTATAATAAACAAAAAGATCACTAAAAAACAAATTTTACATTGGATTTTTTAAATTATATCTATTGAATTGTAGAAAATTATTTTTATTTTAAATAATATTTTCCTCTCTATAATAAGTTACATTACTACCCAGAAATCCAAATCGTTTTCATTAGTTTATCATGTAGTTCATCGCATCATTTTCGCCTATTATTGAAAGTCAAGTAAGAAGTATTTTACTTAATATCTGAGCAATTTTATAAAATAAATTTTAAAAAGTGAAGCTACAATACAATCAAATTTAGAAGATAGATGAAAGGGTTATTTACATTTTCAACAGTGCCATGATGTCACGCAACAGTCTCTATGAGAAAAGTTTATAATCACCATACACAGAGTAAAAATATTTAAGTTAGACAATTATATTAATTTCATAATTTTAAAGTTAAATTATTTGATAAACTCATTCATATGAACTTATATCTAAACAATTTATCTGAAAACAAATACAACCAATATTCTTGTTGAACAAACTGGTTACCTGATGTGACAAATATGATTACATATACATTATGAAATACATAACAAAATAGGCAGTAAAATATTAACAATATGTTTTAATATTGCATAGTATTCCCTCGTCATTTATTAATCTTTTTTTGTTTGATCACGTGTTTTCATAATAAATATATATTGTATTTAATTTTATTACATATTGAACATTTTACACCATTTGTGACCTATGTCTGTTAAATAGATTGCATCTCAAAAAACAGTTTGCTTCTGTAGGCTCTTCTAAATTTAGCTTTGTTTTCTTTGTGATTCATACGAACTTGCCAAAGTCATTTTTTATTTTTATCATGATTACATATTTTGTAAGGATATCTTTGTATATTGTTTGATAAACATTAACATGAGAATTTCGTTTTGTCACTCTTTTGTTGTCAAAGTAGTAAAAACTTTAGGAATGTGTTAACTTGCACTATCATTTTAATAAGAGAATCATTAAGATTTAGGTGAGGAAAATTTTGACAAATCATATAAAACCTGTTCATGATAAGGAATATATTCATTATTATTATTTTATGATTCTCATAATGAAACCAACCAAAATTATTCAAATAAATTAATATGTATTGTAATTATTTACAAAAGTAAGATGGCACAATTACTTCATTCCCAAATACTGCAAATAGGATTTTCTGTCACTGAATAATAATTGAAAGATATTGCCATGAACAGATTTATTCATATTTATCTATATAAATAAAAATGAATGTTTGTCTGCATGTCTGTTATGCCTTCCTCAGCCATTCATCTGGTTGCTATGAAACTTGCTCAGCTTATTGTTTACATCTACAGGTTGGTTATAGGCATAGTACAATTATATAAAATTTGAAAAAAAAAAAAAAATTGGATCTCAAAAAATCTATTTACCAATTTAATCTCTAAATAACTTGCTGAGGAGACACAATAGATTCCATAGTAATGCTAGATAACAAGTTAAAATTTAATATAGTATATGTTGAATTACATACAATAGTTATATTGTACATAAATACCATGCAAATCAATCTCATAGGTAACAACTTTATTACAGATTATGCAAGAAAGTTTTTGGGGGACCAATCCTGGGGTTTTTAAAATGTAATTAAATTATAGAATTTTTTTTTTCCAATAACTTCCAAAAATATTATAGTTCAAATTATTTTTGCAACATCTTATTTTCAAAAAATTAACCTTAATTTTAATATAAACAGTATTAAAAAAACTTATATCCTCCGAAACATTCGTATGAATTATATCTTAATACGTTTATGTAACTGAATACAATCTTGCACTAGTCTTAAGAAAATTGAAATAGTTCTATATTAAAAAAATATTATAAAATACCATTTTTTGCAACTTTAAATTGTTAACAGATGTTATTTTCAAGTAATACTAATTGAACTAATAAAATACTTCATCAAATGAAAATATTTTAAGCATATTTATAATTGTGTAATAAATTAAATGTAATTTGTTATAAATGAATTTAAATTATCAATGAAACATGAATTGAAATTTAGTTTTATTTCATGCATTAAAAAGGTTCATCAAGGTTTTTATGACTCATATATCAAGATTTATCCATTAAGTAATAAAACTCAATTTGTTTTATTTGTCAAGAGGAGAATAACTTGTAGTAACAAAAAATTTTGATATTTACAATATAATATAACAAAGTAATTCTCAATTAAACATTAATAAAATGAGAATTCATATAAGAAAATTATTTATTGAATAAAGGTATGTCTTGATTTACAATGAATATTACAATATATGCCTACTTAACTTACCATATCTATTTTAACACTATGATTAGAGAAGGAAATAAACTTTGAGATGAAGTTGTTTTCACAGTGAACACTTTATAAAACTATGTTTCTAAATTTATATACAAGTTTTTTTTACTTATTTTTTTAAATAATAAAGATGGCCTAGTCATTAAATTTTGGTTATAAGTCTTTTACTCATAAAACAGGTTACTTAAATTCAATAAGTTATTTCATTCCTTAATTTATTATCCTTACAACAATTTAACATGCATTTACTTAAAATTATAAAACACAAAAGTAATATAATGTCAAAAAAAATCAACATGATAAAGATAGATTAAGATTTGTTTTATTTACAAATTAGGAAACTTAAATATCAATACCATATTACTTCATCATTCATTTTGTATTTAATACATTTCTAAAAATTATATATGATCCGTTTACGAAATGCAAAACATTTCCAAGTATAAGAAATAGTCAATTTTTTAAAGATATTCAAAGAGGGGTAAACTATATCCATAATTACATGCTAAAATAACGACAACGCAAATAACGATTCATCTCAACCGGGATAAGTGTTGAGCTACAACTCAACATTTAAAACACAACGTTATCCCTGCTGCCCCTCTCGATTCAACGTCCCTACCTAAGAAAGTACGGTTTGCGATGGACTCGTCCTTCCCGTAGGGATAAACGTTGGGATTGAGACGCTAGTGACAACAGGTGGGAAACGGCGTCTTTCTTTTGCCGTGGGCAGAGGGATTACTGAAAACGCTTAGGTAGGAGGTCTGGAGTCATCCCCCCCCCTACACACACATACAACCCCAATTTGGCACCCAGTGAATACTTCCTTTTCTCGGCAATGAAGAATCACTTATCTTAAACAAGGTTTGTGGTGGAATGTAGATTATTATGATCTGTTCAGGAAGCAACAGGACTTATGTTATCAGGAGCATTTTTTTAATAACCACATTCACACACTGAACAAAGACGAGACAACACAAGACATTCACGCGAGCAACTTAACAGTACAGTATCGCATCTCATTCTGATCACACTCGCAATGCGCAATGCATTACGGGATGGCATATGGGATATCAGGTATCGCCATCTGGTATCCAAAAGAGAAAATAAGATTTATGTAACTGCTACAGGTTCATATTAAAGGGTCCTGTTCAAAACGGCGCCGAGAACCGGTTCAATAGTCATGAATCTGATCATTACCAAGATGAGTTAAACAAACTGGGCCAGTTCAGATTACGTAGTGTGACAGCCACATATGTCACTTAATTACCATTTGTATTCTGTGTGTATTGTTAAAAAGAAACTTTTTCCTTTGCCTAGTAAACTTTTTTCAATCACCCTACGTAAATAGCACATATGGATCTATGATGCAGTTGTTTCCTACGCATAACAAATATATTTTTATTGGAAAAAATAGTTAGGCGTAATTGGAAACTATTATCAATTGCCTTATGAATTTTCACTATAGTGTATTATGCAATCCAGAGCAGAGTATCGTTTAAAATTTTGTCCTCGATATCTAACAAATGTTCAGCATTGCATACTCCGTCTTAAAATTACTTCATAAGAAATCAACAAAACGATCACGTAAAGAAAATGCAGGAACTTTTTTAAAAAACATTTGGCGATTTTTTACCACGCCAAGGTTTGAGCTCAGAGTGTAAGTGCAATAGATACATTCAATTTCAAACCTTGTACATTCATTCAAATCTTGCGCATTAATTCAACGAAAAACAATCGTTTTCCATCTGCCGGTTCAAAAAACGACTGCAGCAAATCATCTGCTAATGAGACAAATAAAAACACTAAAGTTAAAAGAAAGGAAGAATGCCATCCACAACGGCCCGGAGGTCCAGCTTATCAGTGATGCGATACGAGTCTGAAACTGCAAGTGATGAAGATAGTGGTCATTAGTTTGCTTTATCCCCAGATAATTAGTGAATGTAAATCAGTAAATAATTTAAGTTAAAAAATACTTTTCGAGAAGCAATGACAGAAATATATCATTTTTAGAATCTTCCAATCAAATCTCGTACATGTGGGGCTAAAGCTTTTAAACTCCTCATTAAGTATCTATACTAATATTATAATTCTGAATGCTTGGATGTATCGATGTTTGTTACTCAATTCCTCGAGAACGGATGAACAGAATTGGATGAAATTGAGCAAGAAGATAGATTATAGTCAGGAATAGAGCATAGGCTACTTTTTAGTCCGGTTCATTGAGTGGTTCATTTTTTATTCATTAAAAACTAACTTTCGCGCCAAAACGCTGAGGTCAAATCCGGCCAAAAATAAGCAAGGCTCCAGGGTTTTTTTTTTCCCCTCAACAGAAATGGGATTAGGGATAGCAGAATTTCGACGGATTATTTCAAACGATTCTGTTTATTTTATTTAGTGTTTAATGTATTTAAAATCAAGTATTTTTAATGAATTGATCTTTCGGATTCATTCTGAAGTGCTTTTCAATTAAAAGAGAACAGAATAAAGGAAATAAATTTCCAATCTGCATTGCGTTACCCAATTGGAGCAGGAAAGTCAGACGTGTGTTACACCAACTGGCGTTGAAAGTTCGTGTGTGACTAAGTTTTCATTAAAAGGAAAAGTTTAATAATGATGTGTACTATCCTGTTGTAGCTATCTCCATCTCGATCAATAAATAAAATGGATTTGACCGGACTTGATTTGCTGTTTCGTTTTACTTTGGGTATACAATGTAAATAAATTGTTTTTACGTTAGTTGTGAGTTTTTGTTATCATCTACTTATGTTACACATTTTTCGTATTTTCTTATACTTTTAAATGTATCGTTTTTAGGTTAGGTTAAAAAAATTTTGTCATTGTTCGATAGTATTTCATACATATACATCAAAATTTCCACGCGAACAGAGTTGCGGGAAATAGTTAGTTCATACATAAATATGTCGATGAAACAATTTGTTGCATTATATCAAGCAATTTGTTGCATGCAAAATATTAGAACATCTTCAGGTGAAAAGCAACATCAAAACAACTAATGAGACAAACAGAAACAATGACGATTTAGAAAGGAAGGGGGATGTCATCCACCGCCGTCCGTCGGTCCACCTTATCAGGGATGCGGCACAAGTTCACAAGTCTTCGAAGGGTGTGAAATATGCACAACTTGCGTACCCTAACATACATAAATACATAAGCAAGAGGGTCAGCGAATACTTTGCAGTTGGCCCTGTGTGTTTTCGAAAGATTCGTTCAACCACGCGTTCCACAAATCCATTCAAATCTTGCATTCAATCCATCTACTAAATCCAAGAAAAGAAATGAGCGCCAAAATCAAAACAACTAATAGGACAAACAGAAACAATGAAGATTTAAAAAGGAAGAAGAATGTCATCCACCACCGTCCATCGGTCCACCTTATCAGGGATGCGGCACAAGTCCGAAACCGAAAGTGTCGGAGATCGTGGTCATTAGCGATGCATCTCCGTCACGATTCGATCTCCTCGACGATGAGGAATCACGCACGCACGCGCCTTGTCACGCCAACAGATAAAAACCCAACGTGAAAGGACTGCACAAACACAAGATTCGAGGGGGATGGATGAGTGAGAAGAAATGCGAAGACGGGAGAAGTTCTGTAAATCAGAAGTGGTGGAAAACGAAATGACACTTGCACTGCGTTTGTTTAAATTGGATTTTCCAGGCGCATGAGTTATTTATATTTCAAGGGAAATCTAGCGGGTTCGTTTTTCTGAGAAAGAGGCGCAGAGAAGAAACTAGTTTTCCAGCGCGTTTTTCTTGAAAGCGAGAATGATGTATCTTGTTATCTTTCGAGCCTGTGATAATTTTTAATGGGAAATATTTATCTTGTTTTGTAATAACAACAACGAGAGAAACGTATGTTCGGGATGATAAGGAATCTAATGTATTTCAGGAGTGTTCCATTCTTGAAGGAAAGAAACGGAAAATTGTTTATAAAATATATTGTTATCCATATCTTTCATATTTTGGGTGTAAGTTGGGTTTGAGTAATGATTTGAAACTTGTAGAGAAGAAATAGGTCTTAGTTTTATTCTATTTGCAATTCCTTCAAATTAGCTTTTTAGTTCCGCGTAATGCGGTATTTAAAGGAAATTCAATAATATTTATTTAGAAAACTGTAAAAAACATCACCATAAAGCAATGTTAGTACAAAATTCAATGAATTAGTTCTTTAATACTGCAACATAGTGGTGTAGGTCAATTTTTCAATGAGAATGTATAGTTATTTTGTTGCTGTCCTATACCACTATGTTAATTAGCATAATAACATAGTGGTATAGGTTAATTTTTCAATAAGAATAAATAGTTATTAGCATAGTGGAATAGGTCAATTTTTCAAATAGAATGTATAGTTAGTTATTTTGCTGCTGTCCTATACCACTATGTTAATTAGCATAATAACATAGTGGTAT
>JAPMOQ010022346.1:0-19575 GCA_026543055.1 Argiope trifasciata
TAGTACTACGACTCCTGCCTTTAAGCTACAGTCGAGATAAAACGTAGTACTACGACTCCTGCCTTTAAGCTACAGTCGAGATAATTCATAGTACTGTGACTAACACCCTTAATGTGTTAAAATTTAATTTAATTTAATAAATGAATTAATATTTTAAAAACTGTGTTAACCTTATTTGTCATCCATAGCAATTTTAAGAATACGTACTTCAACTTGAGTTGATGAATATTTTATTAACGAAGGAAAATTTGAATAAGATATTATATAAATAAATATAAGGAAAGTGTGAACCAATAGTAGTAGTTGAAAGAAAGTAGTGGTCATGAAAAATGCATATAATTTTATTTAAATTATAAATAAACTCATTTTTTACTGTTTTGTTTTGATTAAAATTAAAAAAAAAATTTCCGCTGAAGTAGAACAAAATGAAAAACGAAAATTTTAAATAGACTAACCGTATAACCAGTTGTTTCTCGATCATAATTATTGAATTATTAATTTAGTCATGTCAAACGTTATGTTATCACAAAAAAATTTTGTTTTAAATTAAATTAATAACGATGCAGCATTTTAATATGCCGGATATGTAAAATTGTCAAATTCAGAGCCGTGGGCTCTGAGAAAGTTTTATATTGCAAGAAAAATTGAACTGCTATGCACGCAAGAAACAATTTATGATCCATCATGAGATCATATAGTTTCATATGGAAAAAGCAATTAGCAAAATCGTTACAGAGATTGTAGTTGGGAACTTTCGAAGTTTTTCAATATAACACTCACTCACTCATAGTGCCCTTGATTTTCTACAATTTAGTTTAAACTACCTCATATCTGACTCACAGAATTCTTTTATCTTGCGTAACGGCACTGCAGTGCCTAGGTAACACAAATTTATTTTTCACGTCTGCTATTGGGTTTAGCATTTAATATTCAGCATAAATGATAGTTAATGTTTACTTTTTTCACACTGTATTTGTTTTTGAATGCTCTAGCGGTTTTTATCATTTTTATCAGAATTAAATGACAATTCTATACATTGGACTACACATTTATTTAAAATTAGATGACAGTTTCTACTGTATTTTACATTGAATGGTGTTTAGAGATTAAAAAAAGTTGTTGTGTCCGTATACAATATTTTTCCCTACTACTTTATCCCGTTTCCTCAATGTATGGTGTTTTCCAACAGACCAGCAGACACACCGAGAGAGACTAAATATTGAAAAATAAATATTTTTTGGAATTAAAAGTATTAGTAAGGAGTTGATTCTGATTGAAATCTCAAAGCCGATTTCTTTGACAATTGCAGTATATCCTAGGATATCCTAGTCTTGCTTGTATTAGTCAATTTCCTGTTGATGAGACGAACTGTGCTACAAATGAGGGATGCAGGATATAAAACGATCTTCACCGAGGATGTCCTACTTTACATAATGACTATTTCATATTGGTTTGCCGATTTCTGTAGCAAAAGAAAGATGCAGGAATTAAGAAAGGTCATCAAAAAGGATGTCCCAGCCTTACATCATGATAATTTCATACTGGTGAGCCGATCTGTGTTCTAAATAAGGAATTTAAAATATAAATGATTGCGTAAAGCTAGGATATCTTCACCAAGGATATCCTAGCTTTGCACTATTGGTGATCCGAATTATGTTCCAAACATGGGAAACAGTATGTAAAATAAATTATCACAAATCATGTCGAAGCTTTACAAAATGCCTTGCCAGTTTAAAACGAAAACACCAAGCCAGTATAAATTTTGCAAGGCTAGTTGAGCTGGTCTAAGGATGAAAGGATTTAATCATCACCATTATTTGGCTGAACCCAGATTTCTCATAATAATGCATTTTGGATAATATGCGACAAGAAATAATTAATTTTATTCTTTTAAATACGGAAAAATTGATAAATGCATTCCGTTAATACTTTATTCTTTTAAATGTTTGAATATTGAATTCAAAAGTCATAAATCAATTGAATCTGTATAATTCTTGATCTTAAATTCTGTATTAATAAATAACCCATCCAAAAGAAACAGACGAAAGTGATAATTTGAATTATTTGTGCCTCGATTTTTTATTCCCTGAGCAATGCCCTGAGATTTTTCGATCATTAATTTGAAACAAAAGCAGATTTGTCTCTCAAATCATTTAGCATCGTTCTCTCATTTCAGTTCTAAAATGCACAGTTCCGACCATATCCCACCATTAATCACGACGAATCTTGATTTTTCGGGTACGGTTGTAGTTTGGAAAAACTGAGAATGATAAAAAAAATGTAGAACGAAGAATGTGATTTATTATGGCTTACAGTATCATCCATCACTTTTTGTGATTTTTTTCAGGTCTTACGTTTTAATGTTATTTTAAAATTTACGATAATCTTTGTTCGAAAAGGTTGAAGATGCCGATTTTTCAAGCGTGTGCGTGTATGCACAAGAGTCCGATTTATATTTCGGTAAAAGAAAGTTTGTATTTTCGGTTTCTGAATTCGGATTAATTCCAACAGTCCAAAAGAAATAAGATTCTGTGATTTTTATGAAAACAGTTACAAACACGGGAAATACATTTTTCTTTTCAGGAATTTTCTTTGATACTTTCATAAATTTCATCAATACAGGGAATAATTTAGAATATCTCTGCAAGGCTTGATTATTCAACTATTTTATTTTGTTGAATAATGGAATTTTTTCGTATTAGCTATATATACATTCCAACAGAATTAATGAAAAAGAATTACTGTTTCATGAAACATTAGGAATGGTCTCCCGAAATATTCTAGTATAATCTCTGATAAATATCTTTGTAAAGGGTGTACCAAACTAAAAATAAGATTTGAATTTTTCCCATTAGTAAGCTATTGGTGATCTTTCACCCACTAGACCAATGGGATTTTAGAGTTAGTAAAAACGGAGCGTTACACGATAGAAAAATTTTTAAACGCACGATTTGAATTAGAATTTTTTAAAAAGCAGTTTTTTCTCACTACAATTATTCTTCTGTAGGTATTTTCAACAACCGAAATAGAAAAAAATAATAATAAAACGTCAAAATGATGAATCGAGGGTTAAAAAGTTATTGTAAAGAGTTAAAATATTTATCTGTACCATTTATTGTGTGAAACACAATCTACTTATGAATAATTATGTCTTATTCGGTCACTGTATGATTCGGTGCAATTATTTTTAATTGAAATTCAAGAAAAGTAACAAACAAAAAAATTCTTTTGCAACCATACGAATAGGATACTGAATGAATCTCAAATAAAACTACAAGGGAAGGGATGACCATATCTATGATGGCAGCCTTTTGGAAAGTATTTTAAGCGTGGGAGAGTTTCAATTAATTAAAGATAAAACTAAGCAGTGTTATTTCATTTATAATTGCATCAAATAATAACTTAATCTAAAATTCCAAAAAAAATGGAATGAAATGCTCATAAAGATACGAATTCCAGTTGTTTTTTCCATAAAATTTTTTCAAAATAAAATTATTCATTGTCAAAAGATGTAATTGAAAGAATTCATTTATATATTAAAAAGTATAATTACATAAATCTTACATAAAGAATCAGTCTTCCAAAGAATAATCATTCATATTAATCTAGTTAAATTCCCTTGGCAAATGAGTTTTAAATATTTAATAAAACAATCAAAAACATGCGCTTATTAAAACGCTGATTTCTTTTTAAAAATAATATGATCTGTATTCTTATTATTTAATTCATTTCATTAATATGATTTAAACTTTTATACACATCGTTTTCAATTATTCATTCTTAAATTGTGCAAGAATTAAGTATTTTAGTGTAATTTTATTTCCAGTTTACTATAATTTCTTTCAGTGTCTAATTCACATTATCAATCTTAATAAGTAATTTCACATTAAGGTTATTTAAAGCAGGATATTACATTTCAGATTTCAATGAATTTTGAGGTCTACATTGTTGTCATGTTGAAAATGAAGTGCTTGAATATTTTTTTCTTTATACGATGTTAACGATATTTTTTATCAGAAAGCTGTTGATATTGTACCGTGAAATAGGGCAGTATTTTCTTGAAAACACTCTGATATTGACTCCTAATAGAAATATCTCCATAATTTTTGCATTTTCAGGAATCTTTATTCTATATTATTTCTGTATATTTCACCTTTATAATTGAATTTTCTTTTTACTGTACCCTTTTAACACCGTCTCCCAGAAAACTTTGTGGGCCATGGGGGCCTGTTGGTAAGGTCTCGGCTTTGGAATTGGTGGGTTTCTGGTTTGAGACTCGATTCCACCGAAGAACCGTCGTGTAAGGGAGTGTTTTGAACGTTAAATCTGTCAGGCCAAATGTCCTCCCATTGGTGTGGTGTGGAGAGGGAGGTGCCATCTCAGGTGTCAACCTTGTCATCTGACCGTGTTCAAAATGACGAGTTCCGTTCCAAAATAGCCCAAATATTGCTTTAAAAAACATGACGTTAGTACAAACAAATGCAGAAAACGTTTCAGTTCCATTTCATTTCAAAATACATTCTGTATGTACGAATGAATTGCATTTAGAGACCAGAAGATTCGACAGGAATTTCACTAGTTTGATCTTAGTTAAATTTCTTGTGTATAAATATAAATATGTAAAGATTTAAGTATTTTTGGAAAAAAATGGCAGGTTCCGAAGACATCGAAAAGAATTTTGATGCTTTTGCGCCTTTTATTTCATCCCGAAGAACCAGGCATTTTTATGTACAACAGTTGCGACGAACACACAGAACGGCAAAGGAATGAGAGAAAGATGTCGGACATTTTATCCCGGATCTTATATAATTTTCACTGATAGGGGAAATATTTGTTTACATTGCTAATACAATGATATTAAGACGGATTTTTGCGTGATCACTAAAGAAAAACAGGGAATTTTTAAAATGAGTTCTGTCCAGTCATCGTCATTTGTGCAACAGCTGGTTGAAATAGTTCTATGCCGTTGTGAATTTAAAAATGTCACCTGCTCCTAATTGAAGAAAGAAAATATTCATTTGTTTGTTTTTTTTAGTTATTGTCTGCAAACGTTGTATTAGGTTGGTGCGTATGAAATGTCGGATTCTTAAGTGATTGCATAAAACTGCATATCTTTCTTCAAAAGCTGTTTATTCAATCAAAGTATGCTCCATTCGCTTCAATACACTTCTCCCAACGAGATTTTAAAGCGTAGATGCCTGTCTTAAAAAAATTTTGGTCTTTAGAATTAATAAACTCTGATATCGAGTTTTTTAGACTGTCTTCATTTTCATAGTGTTTGCCCCTTAAAAACAGCTCTAAATGCTTGAAAAAATGAAAATCGGTCGGCGAGAGATCCGGTGAATATGGTGGATGCTGCAAAACTTCATATTCCAGTTCGTTCCAGCTTATTTCGCTCTGTCAGTGCGTGCGGTACCCACTTGTCCATCTTCTTAACCTTGCCAATCTCAGAAAGGTGTCTCAATATCGTTGTATGGTCAACTTTCATCCTGATAGCAAGTTCCCTCGTGGATACGGCTGGATCCGCTTCCACTAGAGCCTTCAGGTCATCATTCTTCACAGACGTTTTGGGTCTTCCGCGCGGCTCATTTTGCAGTGAAAAATCGCCAGTCCGAAATTTTTCGAACCAACGCTGCACTTTCCGATCGTTAACCGTATTCTCCCCAAACGCTTGGTTTATGTTGCGTGCAGCTTTTGCAGCACTATTACTAAGTTTGTACTCATATAAGAAAATGACGCGAATGTCGGCAGAATTCATATCGGCAATAAACTCAAAAGAAATAACAAAAGGGAAGACCTTCGAGAAAACCTATTTTGCTGAAATGAGTCTCTGGCAATGGACAATACGACTATGAATGAGGTTATGCCAAAGACAAAAGTATAACGAAAACAGGGAGACAAACGTCCGCATGTAAAGAGAATCCGACATTTCATACGCACCAACCTAATATATAATTCTTTTCACTTAAAGTAAATTAAAATCGTCTGGAATAATATATATTGAATTAAAAATATTATAGCGAAATTATAAGTAACTAAATAAGGAACTTATAATCTACAAAGATTTAAAATCAAAATACTGGATTTTAATTCACAATGCTTTAAAAATTCTTTATATTAATAAACTTAATTATGTTTCAAAAAGACTACAATTTATAAATTATTTAAAACCTCAAGTTTCTATTTTTATTTTTTGTGAGATTATGGGAATTAAAATAAACATAATTAAATTATGATTGGTAACAATTAATCAATTTCCTTATGGTTGTTTTACAGATCGTTTTAAATAACCAATTTAGAAATTTCAGGTAAAAATTTCTAGTTTGAAAGAAGGAAAGAATTTTTAAAGTAAATGTAATTTATGCCATTTAAAAGCTTTGCCTTTATTTTTAATTTGTTGATGAAAATATATTAATTGAATAGAATATATAAGCAATTCAATAAACCAACAAAAGTTTTATATTACCATATTCAAGATGAATTTTTCTGAAAAAAACTTCTGAAATCTTAATATTTTTAAATATATACTTAAATAAATATTCACAAAGCACCTATGAAACCAAAATATCAAGAGTGTTTTTAAAATTTAGAATTTAAAGCTTTTTATAATGAAAAGGAATATAAAGTAAAAACCTTTTTAGTGGTTTATAAAGTTGTTTACTTAAAATTTACAGTTCACTTAAGTAATATACTACTTAGTTCCTAAATTAAAATATAAGGCATATTTCTATTCATGCTTTAAATGTCTGGCTTTATTTTTAAGTAAGGTTAAATTTT
This sequence comes from Argiope trifasciata, assembly GCA_026543055.1. Lineage (NCBI taxonomy): Eukaryota > Metazoa > Arthropoda > Arachnida > Araneae > Araneidae > Argiope > Argiope trifasciata. The sequence continues at coordinate 6,778 of JAPMOQ010022346.1, forward strand.
CATTTTTTTTAATTTTGAAGTACTAAAGCATAAAATATTTATAATTTATCAATTTACTTATTCTCTAGATACAGAACTGCAGATTATGTTGAGAAAATAATATACCAAATTTGAACAAAAATTATTCATTTGATTTAAATTTATGATGTTTTTTATATGAAAAATCAAACATAACCTGTTGTTTCGAAAACAACATTTATACACATGTAAACACAAAAATTAAAATAAATGTAACCTTCCCAAAATATAGATTTAGAAACGAAATTCTAACGTTTTTTTTTATAAAGAAATATGCTCAAACTTTAGATATATTATCATATTCTATTAAAAAAAATAGCATTTAAAGATGCAAAATCGCTTTAAAATGTATGTAAATACAAAAATGAAAACCAGCGGTAACTTCTGCAAAAAATAGTGAAAAAATTATAATAGTTTTATAAAGAAAGATATTTAAATTTTAAAAATATAAAATTATTATCATATTTCATATTTGAGAAAACAACATTTAAAATGCATAAGGGCATTAAACCATAAGAAAACACAAAAATAAAAGTTAGTGTAACTTTTCCCAAAAATATACTTAAACAAAATTCTAATGGTTTTATAAAGAAATATGCTCAAACATTAAGAATGTTAAAGATAAAAAAAATCACTATTTCGCAAATATCGACTTTTAAAATTGTGATCTACCTTAAGAGTAAAAATAAGAACAATACTTTAATAAACTTAAGAGTCTATATAAGCGCGCATAATTTATAAATTATGTAGATGTCACGTAATTTAATGTAAGCTAATCAGTCTTAAAGGTACTCTATTTTTTCCCCAAATATTTAGATTCTAAATAATTCTTAACCCTAATTCTAAGATAAATTTTTCTGACGGTCTGAACTAAAATGTTACTTTTAGCTAAAGATTAACAATTCATAACCCCCACCACCACGAAAACACTATTGAAATTCAATATTGCTTAATTTTAATTGTGCATTACCCAATTAGCGCTACTTTTTAATAATTCAAAACTTCTGCACGCAACTGGAAATTAACAGCTCCCGCATTTTCTCCAGAGTAAAACACAACTTTTATTTAATTAATTTTAGTGAACCAATTTCCGCGCGCGAGCCCTGGTAGTGCTGGGAAAAATCAAAGAATGGAAATTAAATCAAATTTTGGGCCTTAATTAAAATTTTGCGCAGCAAATTTGTTTTTAATTATACGTGAAGGCAGTTTAGCAAAGAATCTTGAATTCAGAAATCTAATTACTTGGGAAACCCTAGACATATTTTAAGTGTCAAATGGGGACAATGTCCTCATCTTCACTTAAGGCAATAATTTTGTTTAATATATCTTAACAATTTCTATCTGAGGAGACAGTAGATAAACAGCAAGAGAAATTTTTCCGCGATTGTCTTTCTAAATTAAATAGGAGTACAAAAAGTAAGTGGGGTAATTCTGTAGCAAACATTGTTGAGAGTAGTCATTGCTACAATGGTTACTCGCGACTTGAATTTTTAATGCGATTATCCTTAGCCATTCAACTCCTACAAACGTGTTCTTTTCTTCACTAGGCTTAATGGTATTTAAAGTATGAAGCCTGATTTAATATTGCATTCAAATCGTTTGCTTATTTTTTTAAAGATTTTTTATATAAAGTTCTTTTCTATTACTGTTTACTCTGTTTAAAAGGTAGTTTTTGTTCAAAATTCCCAAATTTTTATTGTTTAATTTTAAATTCACTTATTTTTTTTTCCAAATCTGTGTTTGTTTTAATTCTACAGCAAATATAAACCAACAAATGTGGATTTTTAAAAATCTATATATCTATATAAATAAAAATGAATGTTTGTATGTCTCCTATGCGGCGCCACACCATTCATCTGATTACGATTAAATTTTGAATATTTATTACTTGAACTTACGGTCTGGCATGGTAAAATTATGCAATTTATATAAATAAAATTGAATGTTTGTATGTCTCTTATGCGTGGATGTATCGCTCATCTGATTGCGATAAAACTTTGAATACTTATTACTTCCACTTATGTATTTCTGCTGATGATGGGAAAAAACGAAAATATTGCCAACCCTAAAGTCTTGAATAATAAAGTCAAAAAATAGAATTAATATTATTTATGATATTCCTTTATATAACTCTATTTCAATGAATGTGTTCATTTCCGATACGAAAATAAATATTTTATTTTCTATCATTCCTAATGAAACAAGACAGTTATTTCAAATTCCAAACGATATTTCCATGGTTTCAATAACTTTCGTCTTCTTTTAAAATCGTGTTGTTTTAAATGTATGTTCTAATTTTGCCATATGCTTGGCGCAGTTTGGCCAGGTGTAGCTCTTGCCCCACACACAACCAACTAACCAGCCAAACGATATTTCCAAATTAATTTCATCTGCGGCAGCAACGCGCCGGGTACCAGTTAGTATATTATAAAAGCTTTATATGTAACTGAATTCGTAACCGAAAATACCAACTAGAAGTTGAATGTTTTCCAACATTTTTCCAACACATGAGTCTCTGAATTGTAATCTATTGTAATATGTTTTATCAGTAAGTCATGCGCATACGTTTTTAGTAGTTTTGTGCCAAAAGGATTGGCAATTACATCCGCTTTTGAACATTGTTTATTTTTATAAAGTATTCTTATTACAAGACAAATAAAAACAATAAAGGATTTTTTTTTGAAAAATTTGGATTTTGTAAAAAACTTTATATGCAAAACATAAAATCTTAAATACTTATTAATATATTATATTACCTTAAATCTTTTAAAGCAAATGAAATTGGAATATAACTTTGAACGTAACAGGTTTTGTGAAATTTTCAACATAATAATACTTGATAAACTATAACTTATTTTAAAATGCACATATTACTTAGATTCTAGTTCATTCCCTTCACTTCATACATTCGAGTTAACCCAAAATGCTCTTTTAAATATTCAAAGACTATGCCAAAAAGTTTTGAAAAACGAAATAAAGCTATAAATTTTGCCGATAATTGTTGTTTTTTTTGTATCAATAAATGAAATGACATGGTTTTCTTGGCTTCAACTGCTAATAACCTAATTTTAAAATTTTCTTTCAATATTTTAAAATTCTGCAAAGTTATTATGGGAATATTTTCTCGTTTGTATGCTTGCTATGAAAGATAAAAATGATATTGTTACAAATTCAGTCGAAATTGTTTTTTAAAATAATCAAAAACGTTGCCAAAAGTATTTTAAAGAGTAAAATAGAAACACAGAAATTGCCAACGGCTAATTGTCTCAGTGTAAAAAAACTGAATTAAAATTTTTCTTGATATAAATTGATGATAACATACTTTAAAACTATCCATTTAATCTTTTTAAAATTCTGCTAATGTATTCTGGCAACAGTTCCACTTATGTATTTTTATTTTGTCAGAACTAAAAAATATATATCGTTACAAATTCGACAAATTGTTTTTAAAACAATCAGCACCATTGCCAAAATATTTTAAAGAATAAAACATAAATATAAAAATTACAGATAAATAAGTGCCTTTGTATTAATAGATTAAATAAAAAAAAATTTCTTGATATAAATTTCTAATCATGGACTTTTAAATTATTCGTTTCACTCGTTTCATGCAACAACAAAAATATGCTGTTATAAATGCAATTCAAATTGCTTTTAAGACAATCGAAAACGTTGCAAAACATGTTTTACAAAATGAAAGAGAAATAGAAAAAATACTAATTACTGATAGTTTCTGTATCGACAATTCAAAAATCATTCTTGATATAAATTGTTAATCGCTTGATTTTAAAGTTTTCGTTTGTTATTCTAAAATTCTGCTAATTTATTCTGATAATAATTCTTAGTTTTTATTTTAATCAACAACAAACGACATTTTTGACAAACTTTGTAAAAATTGGTTTTTAAAACAATAACAAACATTATTAGAATTGCTTTAAAAATAAAACAGAAATACCAAAAGTATAAAGGCAGAGTAGTTCAGAATTTCCCCATGTTATCTGATAGTAGAGTATAAATTTCCTCTCGTTAAACTGTCTACATCTATTTGATTATTTATACAATTTCAAGAATTTTTAAACATCGGTCAATGGAAATGAAATTAGCAACTCTTTGAACATAATTTTTGAATTTCAAAATAAAATAAAAATACTTCCACAGATTATATGTGCTACGAAATTGATCCGAATATAAGGCAAATTTCTAATTATATCTAATTATTGAATATTCAATAATTTTGGTATTTTGAAAAATGGTAGTACTTTTTCTTTTGTCTTAAAAAGAGTGTATTTTTGCTTTTGCGATCGACTCAACAGGGGTGGAAATTGCAGAATTTCTGGGAAGATATCAAAATGACATAAGGTAGCTGGATTCAGTACCATCAAAAGAGATTAAAAAATGCAATTCATCAAGTATGGTCAGAATTTTTTCATGCTATCTACCGACAAGAATCCGTGCCAAGAAGAGCCCATACAGTATGTAGGTCATAAAAAGGGGGGGAGGGCAAGATGATTGACATAATTTAGCAACTCAGTGTTATATATAAGAAAACCATCTTAACGATACTAGCCTACGACGATTTAATATTATTACGTTTTGGAAAGTTTTAATTTGAAGGTCAAATCTATAATACTAATGATTATGTATTAAAATTTCGACTACAATTTGTTTATAGCGATCCTAATGAGATGTATAAATTAAGTTTTATTTATATTTATTTTTAAAAATGAGGCTTTATTTTGAGCCCAGCATTTTTGAATGAAAAACTATTACATCATCAATTTCATTGAAATATTTGTTTATTTTTGAAATAAAATGCAGAGGAAAAGGAAATTGTAATAAAAATGCGGGCTCCTAATTTACAATGCGGAATAACTATCGCATTTCCTGAAATAGGTTCAAATCAATTTATCACGGTAACAAGTGAACGCAATTAAGAGTTATTTATCGTGTACCAAGTTCTTATCCGAACTCACGGTAAATAAAGCACACGCGGCAAATGTTTAAAATTACACGCATAAAATATTAATAGGGAACATAAAGTATTTAATACCCTCCCTCCTACCAAATGAGAAGTTTCACCGACCCTTTGGAACATAATTCCTTCTCTCCACCCCTCCACCATCGAAAACAGGAGCACATATTCAAAAAATAATAATAGCCCCCCCAAAAAAAAAGAAAAAAAAAGAGAAAATGATATAAAGAAATGAGAAGTCAGTGCTTTTATTGCTTCAAATATCCTTGGAACTTTGCCAAAAAACCGGAAAAGCGAGTGCACCAAAAGGTACTCTCCCTCAAAGAAATGAATACAAAAACAAATACAAAACAAATCCTTTTTCAAATGCAAAGAAGTATTGTTTCTTACATATTTTGTCATGTCTTCTGGAATAAAAAAAAATGGCAACTTTTTTTTTCATTCCAACTAACTTATTTCATTTTCGTTATATTTTTACTTTTATTCACCGAACGATTTAGTGCTGGAGATGATGGTGTGTTTGCGTGGGGGAGAGAGAGAGAGAGGGTATGAAGATGGGAAGAGTGGGGGGTAGGGAATTGGCGGAGTTGGGAAGTCGGAGAAATAAACAAACAAACCCTCTCGCCAAAAAGTTCCAATATTTTAGACAAACTCGGATAGACTCACGTATTCGTACTCTGCGTCTAGGAAAAAGAGAAATAAAAGTTTTTTTGTCTTCTTTTTTCCAAGTGTATTATTAAGTTACCAGCTCGCCTGAGGCGAATGCGAAGGATTGTTTTTTGATAATATCTTTCCAAATGGCTCAGAGTGATGTAAAAAGGAATAAAATACGTCTTTAAATATTTAACCTCCGTCATAAACGTATAAAATTGGCAGAGAGAATGGATGCCTTCGAAATGGATTGAGATACCATGGACTGAGTTAAAAATAGTCTTAAACTTTTTAAAATTTGTTTTATTGTTGTATCCCATTAATTAGTTAAGTAAAACTTATTTAGTACAATGGTTTTAATAAATTTAAGTCATTTGAATTAGTTTATTACTTTTATAAAATCATGCCATTGCATGAATTCGATAGAACGTAGCTTATTCAGTATTCATTCTAGTTGCTTGTCAAGACAAAAATAATCTCATTTAGGTTGCCTTCTGTTATCATATCAATGATATTAATTTAGTTGTTGCCAAATTCTGATCAAATATGACTTATCGGATTAAACCGAAGAATTATTTTAAATTATTATGACATCTTAATGATTGAAATCTAATTAATTAATTGTGGACGAGAATTGGTGAAATGATTTCAATTGTTTAAAGAGAGATTCCATCTAAATTGCTCTAACCTATGTGTCTGAAATATCGGGTCATATTCACTGGTTCTTTTTAAAGATGAGATTTCTTATCTTTAAGCACAAGTACATTTTTCACTACAGGGTAATCTCGACAATCTCTTTTAATTAACATTGTAGAGGATAGTTTGTTGATCTCTGTAGATGAGATTTTTATATTGAGTATGAATCTCATCTCATCAAACACTGTATAACTCTTGCTAATTTCCATTACCTAAATGTTGTAGTTGAAAGTTTATCGATCTCTATAGATGAGGTTCCTATATTGAGGTCCGAATCTCATATTATCAAAGTGTGAGATTCTTGCTGATCTTTATTACCGAATGATGTGGTTGAGAATTTATCGATCCCTGTAGAGGATTTTCTTATACTGAATTATAAAACTTCTTTCACAAACGCTGTGAAAATCTTGTTTATTCGTGTTACCTAAAGTATAGAGGATAAACCATCGATCTGAGGCTTATGTCTTAAGGCATCAGTATCTTGTTCATCTATAGTGTGAAAATCTTACTAACGTCTATTACCTGAAGTACAAGTAATGGTTTTTAATCTCTTTGGATTAGGTTCACCCCTCTAGTCAAGACTGTTCTGTTCAAAAGTAAAGTAAAATCCTTGTTAATCTTTAAAGTGGCGGATAGTTTGTTAATTTCTGTAGTTGGTTCTTACTTTGAGGTATGACTCTCGTATCCATAAGCATTGTGAAACGCTTGTTTATTTCTATTATCTTAAATGCAGAAGTCAATTTATTGGTCTGTGGTCTTGTCTTAATTGAATTGAATTAATATCGTATACAACAGCACTAATGTGAAAATCTTTCTGATCTCCATTATCTACGGTATAAAATAGCTTAAAATATCTGGTAACTGTGTGTTTTCCAGAATGTATTGTGTTTACGAAATAAATTCCAAAGCTATGAGGAGTGATCCAAAAAAGTGTTTACAGACAGCAGTATTTGGAAATTAGAAATTGTGGATGGGTATATTGTTACTCAGAGTGGAAACAGATGTTCTTGTTGTCTCAGACCAGTCGTTCGAGCAGATAGTGCTAGAATTGAAACCAGAAACAGTGACAGTAATGACAAAGCGTCTAGAGAAGTCGTCTCGCATAGAGGTAGGAGCCGCGATACGATTTCTTTGGACCGATAATATGCCCCCTCCGACATTCACAGACGAATCGTTGAAGTTGTACTGGGGGCAAAGCCGAGTAGACAAGAGGTGACGAAATAGTGTCGTTTTTTTCAAGTGGGTGGAGAGATTGCTGGAAATATTTAGGTCTGAAATTCTGAGTCACCCCCTATATAGCCCCGATTTGCCTCCCAAGGACTATTTTCTTTTCCAGGAATAGAAGAAATACTTATCCGAAGCAAGATTCATAAAAGACGGGGATGTTCAAAAATGCGTCGAGAACAGACTCAATGGCTAGGTATTTGATTATTACCAAGACTGGTTTACAAATTGCACCAGCGTGTATAAATGCCTCAACAGATTTGGTAATTTGGTAGAAAAGTGACCACCACATGTGTCTCTGAATTACCATTTGCATAATTTGAATATTGCTAATAATGTATTTTTCCTTTGCCTTGTAATTGTTTTGGGTCACACCTTGTATTTACAAAAGATAAAAAAAGAGAAATAACAATGAAGTCATTGTGACTCTATGTCTCCCGCCGCCTCTGGAAATCTAGATCTCCAGTTACGAGTTAAATATTAAAACAACAGGCTGCATAAAACAATATAATAGAAATAAAAACAAACATAAGAAACATTATTAAAGTTCACTCGAAGAAAATGTTGTCGGTTTTCTTTTTTCAAACCATTTCCTTCCACTTTTATAAGCAGAAACAAAAGCAATCTTTAATTTCAAAGAGCCATGGACATTACACCATTCAATCTAAAACTTAACCAGGAAAGAAAAGGAATACAAAAATAATGTGCTTAAGGAAAATTCCTTATAATGCTTAGTTTCGAACAAGGCTTAAAGTTCGGAAAAATCAATCCTCCAAAACTTCATTTCTGGAACTGAAGTGAAACCAAAGATTGGAAAGATGGCAAAAAAATATAAGTGGCCGATTTCGTAACTTAAGCTTTTCCATAAGACGTTTTTCCCCCTTTAGCTTATGGTCATCTATAATATTGATACACGAGTCCAGCTATGGGGAGAAATATAGATATAAATTTATCTCAAAAAGGCGGGAAAACTTTTTCTCTCCAACCCCCCAACTTTTCCCTAATACCAGTCCGTTGGAAAATCGGATTGTTTTTCCATGGTAGCTCCAGGTTTTGTGCATCGGAAAAACCCAGCAGTCTCTGCCTTGAAACCGGAAACCTAACTGTGTATTATTTTTTTGCCTTCCCCCCATGTTTTATCCTTGGATAATGGTGAAAAGCAAAAAGGGGTGGAGAGTGGACAATATATTTGGGGTGGGTAAGAGGAAAATAAAAGCCCGATATCTTTAGAACAAGTTCGCTTTTCATGGCGGTGTTGTCTCTGAGATAATAAAAAAAGAAAAAAAGTAAGAACAATAAATAAAGAATGGAACACGTGTTTGATACGTATTTTTTTCCTTCTTGTTTATTATGATAAGAAATTCCTAGTCTGTTTTTGTCGTTTAAAGATATATTTAAGCCTCTATGATGTATGAAAGTGAGGATATATGTATGATATGTCACTTCACTAAGGTTTATAAATAGCTCTCCAGTTGAAGTTGATGATCATTGTAGCTGTCAAACGGGGATAGTTGTAGAAAAATGATAATTCGTTTCAGAGTTGCTTTTGTTTTTAAGCTTTTATTTATTTATTAATTCAGAAGACACTTTTATCACAATTTTTTGGAGGAAAAGCGATACTTCAACGTAATAATAATCATTTAGAAGCCGCAAAATTATGACTGAAGATCTCCTGCTAAGCTAAAGATTTAAAAGAATTAGAACAGTGTATCATTTTTATATGATGATGGTGTCGTGTCCGTGTTTAACACGGAAATATGATGCAGTGGCTTCTGAGGGTAAATAATCCTAAACCCACGAAGGCAGAAGTGTGACTTCTAGCTTAAATGAAGATGATACACACACAAACACACACATTCGTTTCAACAACCACTTTTTTAGGGGGAGGGAACTCATTCACAGATCTCAAAGATAGATCATAAGAGATGAAAAACCATGCCTGAACCAGGACTCCAACTCGAGACGCCCAGATCATGGGAAAGACGCGATACCCTTAAACAAGGGTGGCAGATTATTTTAAATAATTTGATAACAAGATACGTTATTCTTTGAGTATTTATATCCTTTTAGATTAACCCAAAATTGGAGACATGAATTTTCCCACGTGGCAAGAAACATAGTTATTTTCTCATGTGTGTTTTCATTTTTATGTTACTTTTCTTTTGTGTCTTTTATGTATAACATTGGAATTTATTTTGTAATTTTGAATTTTATTATTAATTTAATATTTTTGGAATTTAATAATCTTGAAAACGTTATGTACTACAATATTAAATGTTTGAAAGGTGATATACGAAAAACAACCTAAAAAATCTTCTAATGAGTGTTTACTTCTTTTAGACATTACTTAATTACACTAATGTTAATAAATGTTAGAATCTAACAAACAAAGATGAAGAATACAATATTTTAAAATATTACTTTTATTTCTTCATTCTTTTTAGCATTATTCAAATTTAAAGCATCAAGTTTCTGAGACATGAAAATAACGACTCGCTAAACAATAACAAAAACTTTGAAAAGAAGAACTCAGTTATACATACCTGATTATGCTTAGACTTTTGCCAACAACTTCAAGGTAATAAGGATATGACTGCATTCGATAAAATACAACATGATAGTCAAAGCTAAATACAACTCGGAGGCCTTTTGATTCCTGTCCTTAGTTAAGGATTAACTTATTTTACCAGCATCAGTTTTAACTAACACCAAGCACGTTGGAGTAAAATACTAAATGATTCATTTAGTACAGCGCAAAAGAACTAGTTTATTACGAATTATGTAATTAATTTATTTAATCGAAACTAATTACTTCTGAGACTACAATTACATACGTTTTATCTGAAAATAGTGAAACCCATCTCAACGAAATGGCCGTTAGAGGCTACTATATGTGAATTGAAATTTAACTGATAATAAATGAATTGGACATCAATCCTAAAATATTAATGATTTTAATATTAACATATATTAAAGTACTTTCCCTCTTTTAATATAGCCGGCGGATATTTTTTTTGAAGCATCTATAGAATGAACTGTAAGGAAAAATATAGAGCATCCTTTTTACACATCTAAATATTAGCAAATGATTTTAATAGGATTTACATTAAATGAAATTTGTCTGTCCTAGTAAAAGACATGCTGTTAATTTAACCACATCTTATGCCAGCGATATAAATTCAAAAAATGTGTTTGTGAAATTTAGTAAAAATAGGAAAATTTTATACATAAATCTATAATTTTTTGTAACTGCTTATAAATTATATGTTTTATGTCACATGCTATGCATTGCAATGCTATAACTGACAGTGGAAATTAATTTGACTTTATAAAGCCAAAGAAAGTTTGCTAAATTCTTTTGAGAAAAATATTTAAAAAAAAGGTTAATAACTTTTGTAGACACCGGAAAAAAATTTGACAATGCTGATAGATTAGGGAAAAAGAAGATTAAAGTTATAGCTTCCGTTTTAAAACTTTCTACTTCAAATGTAAGTTTGATTGATGCGCTAATCACGTGACAAAAGTTTTTAGACAGTGAATATTCTTCATGGCAGATGTTTAAAAAATTCACTGGGACACAGTATTCATCAAAACCATGGTAAGAACTTGATGAATTTGAAGTCTTATAAGTGAATAATAGAAAAATATATAAATTACGATTTGAAATATAATATGAATTTTACAAAGAATTATTCGAGATGATTATTCAATATATGTACGCCAAGGCATGAAAAACAAAACAAATTTGTAAAATTTAATGAGACAAATATGTAAAATTGGTGTGCTATTTCGTCAAGATATTTTAATCGAATAATGTTCATAAGATTTCAATTTAATGAATTATTATAATATGGTTATATTCGTCATATTATATATAAATAGATAGAGACGTAGAAAAAATTGACGTGTAGATTGCGATAACAATGAAAAATATCTATTCATAATACTCTACAAAACCGAATGATAAACAATGATTTATATAATTCAGCATGGTGTTTTTTGGGGGTTGTAGATGGGTACTTAAATTATTTTCTTTTTATTCTAAAGAGATTTCATGATTAAAATTTAAAGTATTTTTCCATAATTTTGGATTTTATCATTTCATAATTTGGAGCTTATTATAAAAATTATCATCAGTGCATTTGCTTCATATATTATATTTACATCATTGGACTATGCTTTTTTTCCCTTTCGAGATTGACAAGAGCTCCACAACTTTTTTGCCAGCCGAAAAATATTTGAAAATGAAAATTGCATTTATACTTTCTTCATTGCCTACTCGATTTCGAGCTTCAACCTCTACTCCCCCTAAACAAAACTATATCATGATCTCACATGATAAAAATGATAACAAACATCTGTAGCAATTAGCAGATACAAATCTGAAACACCTATAAAGAAGATCAGTTTCTAATCCTTCAAGTGACACAAACCTGCCAACCTGGCGACATTTTGGCGAAACATTTTTTAATCATTTTCATCAAAACGGCACCTTCAGTATACAGAGGAAGACAAAAGGAAGAAAAATGTCCTCAAAGAAAACACGCGCATTGATTTGCGGTGGCGGATTAATTGATTGGTCTCGGCCCGAAACTTGTGAAGAGGCGGGAATCCTGGACTCTCCAGTAATTAATCGTGACATAATTAATTTTCTCCCGCAGAGCTTCATTCATGGACTGATAGGGGAGGGGTGCCACAGGTTTATTCAAACAAAAGATTTTTAAAATGTTCTTTTGCCAAGCATGCCTTTTTTTCCGGTTTGCTTTTCTTTTTTGAAGTCATAAATTGTATCCCTTACGAATGGCAATAAATGTCATCTAGGGAACAATAACTGATAGTTCAATGAAGACACTGCTGGTATTGTGTATCAGTTGGTGCTATTTTGTGAAATATGTATCTCATCCTGCAATCAATAACTGGTAGTTCAAGGTTGACATTGCAGGTATTGTGAGTAACAATTGGTCCTGTTTTGAGAAATATATCTTCTTCTTGTATACAGCCAACCACCCCGCCACCACTGAACGTAGCAGTATCGACCGGATTTGTTGCGAAATATGTATCTCCTGTTGGGAGCAATAACTGGTTGTTCACCGATGACACTGCAGGCATTGTGTGAAAAATGGTGCTATTTTGCGAAATATGTATCTCATCTTGGGATCAATAACTGGTAGTTTACCGATGACATTGCAGGCATGGTGTGACAATTGGTGCTATACTTCGAAATATGTATCTCATCT
>JAPMOQ010022346.1:29076-44792 GCA_026543055.1 Argiope trifasciata
TCTCTGTTTTCTTACAAGAACAGCTATCACTTTTTCTCAAATGTGTTGCCATGCATTCTAACGTTTTTAACTACTTTTCTGTCCAACCATTAAATCACATTTATTATTTCCAAATTGGCAGAATCGTATCTTTTGTCCTTATTTAAGAACAGCTATTACCTTTGCCCCAATGTGTTATCATGCGTTCTAATATTTTCAACTCTTCTATCCAGCCATTAAATCACATTTATTATTCCCTAGTTAGCATTATGTGATAATGTGTAGAATCGCAATCTTTGTTTTCTTACAACTATCACCTTCGCCGGAATGCGTTACCACGGAAACCCTTTGCCAGGTTTCTAGTTTTATTTTTGAGTTTATTTGATGTATCTATGCTCGAAATGAAACCTGTCCTTGCACAAAGGCAAATTACTTCAATAATTCTTAGTCCCCCCAACTCATAAAATTCCCCCCCCCCCTAAAAAATTAATTGCAATTCCAGACAACTGAATATCATTGTTTCTTAGCTTCACAATAAACTCTATCCCTTATTGTGACTCACCGAACCGGTTCTCACTTATGGTGACAACACCATAAGTACTTCTTTTACTACATCGGTTCCAATCCGGTGAACACACCGCCAGACTGCTATTTTAAGCGACGCGATTTTAATTTACTTGGTAGAAGGACCACCTTCCCAGGAGGAATTAAAACTCATTAAACTAACATCATTACTGAACAGAAAAGTTAGGGTGAAATAGATACAAAGCTGAATTATAATTTTCGTGGATAAGTTGGTGCGTTTTGTGCTTAAACGATGATTGAAGTTAGTACCAGACGTCTCTGGGTTTCTGTAATGAGGAGATGAGGGTTTCTTTTTGGAGATTGTCGGTACTTAACTATAGGGAGTAAACTGCTCCCCTGGGAGTCGTGGTATAACTTGAAAATGGTATGCTGCAGGTGTATTTATCGTCTGATTTCAGATTAAGGAATGAAGACTTGGATTATTTTAAATTCTGGAAATTACTTAAAGTGCGTGCAATGTTCTTGGTGCATTGTTCATTTGGGTAAAGGAAGCAATTTAAGTGATTGTAATTAAGGTAGAAAGCTCGTCGATTTGAAAATCGTGACTGAAAATATGTCGATGTAAGCAAAATGGCAAATTTGGCCTACAATTGTTTCGTGTTCATAAATACTAAATGGAAGGCTTAAATTGATAAGATAGGATGGACGTATTTAGAAATTAAAGAATTGTTTTGGATTACAATTACTATATTCTATACTGAAATGCGTTTTCAGAAAACTGAATTTGTTGGAACTAGTTTTAATAAATTAGTAGTGTCAACCAACATTTCTGATAGGAGTTAGTATGAAAAACTATTTCTTCCTAAACTTCTAATCTTTTTTTTTAATTTCTACAATTAGTTTTCTCTCTCTCTCTCTCTCTCTCTCCCTTATAATATACCAACATTTTCAATCGATAATAAATTACATCGTATTCCTTCACTCAAGTTCAATTCCCTTTTTAATTTATTAAATTTAATTAATTTTTAATATTTTAAATAGAGTTTTAGTCATTTTGTAATGAAAATTGAAATCAACAGGCAATAGTTCAATCGGTAAAAGGCAAGAATTTCAGTATTTTTCACGTGAAGGTGAAGAAGACGAGCTCAATTCTCGCAAAAATCAATAATGTTTTGATACTTAATAGTATTTTTAATAATTATTTAATAAAAATTAACTAATAAATAAAACTTTTCTTTGTTGAAATAAGTAGGAATTTATTGCTTTGTTAGTACAATTTGTTTAGTATGAAAACTGTGACTTTAGTGCCATCAAATGCATTGTTTGACTAATAAATATTTTGCCCCATGTATAGTACCAGGTGCGAGTTTTTAAAAGTTCTAGTTTCCGTATTATCAAAACACATTCCAGAAATTGCTCGAGTCGAAACGAATTGCTCAGTATGTACACTGATCATCTAAGCAAATGTACAAAACATTCGGACTAATGTGAGTTGCTGTTGTTACTTACGACATTTTACAAGGTCACCGACAGTTATCTGTCAGTGATTTAAGCCGGGTGAATGTCTCTTGTTTTCTCAGTAGAGCCAACTAGGGGCAAAAGTATCACTTGGCTACTTTCAATGCATCAGATTTGCTTGCACAAAGTCTTTTTGCAGAGAGGCATGCTGGCTAAACTCAAGAACAATACACTCATACCCAAACCGGGGCTCGAACTTGGGATGATCATTCGGAAAACGCGCTACCTGTAGCGTTTCTGTGCTAGAGGCTACTATGCCAGGATACTGGTTAATGTAATTTATGCTTTATGCACTTGTATGTTATTGTGTAGAAATTGCTTCTGCAAAATTTTGCTGCAAAGCAGATTACATCAAAAATAGTAATAAATTTCAGAGTTATTTTTCTTTTGACTTTTTTTTTCTGTAAAGACATCTTTATTAAGATTTTTTTTTTTTTAAATCTAGCCGTCGGAGTATTGTAAGTGGAAAGTAAAAATATTGAATAAAGAACTATTTCTGAAGCACTTTAGCAAGAAGTTTATCTTATCAAAACTTCCCATAGAGTATTACATCAATATTGAACCTATAATTAACTTAAGTACTAATCATCCAATGATGAATTTTCTTTCATTAATATTTGTATCAATTTTTGATAAATTCTATATATTAACCTAGATATTTTATTTTTAATATTTAACCTCATACAACCAATATTATCTTTTCCTTTCAAGAAAATTAATTTCCTTTAGGAGATATTCTCCACTTTCAGAACGTAAGAATGAAGGAAGGGAACAAAAGCAAAATAAAACTTTAGCATCGCATCCCTCCCCAAAACCACGCCTTGTCACGGCGAAATTCTCCCGCTCGGACCATCTGAAAGGGGACGTCCTGGAACGATTTCGATCGATTCCTTCACCCCCACCCACAGTCCACCCCTAAAAGAGGAGAAAGTAATAAAATTTTTCCCGTCGTTTTCCCGGGCTGTGAATTTATCGGAATTCTTCCGTTGGTCAGAAACACCCTCGTTTATCTGGCCGATCCCAGGGATGGAAGAATCGAACCCTATCCCCACTTCCCCTCTAGTGACACGCAGACGAAAAATTGTTGAAGGTGCAGGCGATCCCTTTAATTATCCTCGCAGAAAGACAGAGAAGGGACGGTAACTGAAATGAAGCTAATTTAATGAAAGGATTCCTTGCTGGGAGATACCCCCTTCCGTTTTATCGATAACGAGCCCCTTTTTTATCGCTTGTTCTTACTTTTTCGCATTCCACGGGGACCGATAGGGGATGCTTGTTATTCCTTGATGCGTTTTGATAAACGTCTGAGGAAACTTCCCGTATTGCTAAGGGATAATTACTGAAAAGGTGGAAATGAGCAAATAATAATGTGTTTCAAAAGACTGATTTTAGATAATTAAAGATTGATTCAGCCTTCGGGATGTGGCTTTGATCTCACAACTGCTACTATTTAGTTTAAGGTTGGTAATTGTAAGGATTTGCTTATTTAGAAAATGTGATAATATCCAAGATATTAAATTTTTTTATGTTCTTATATTAGAAATCGAAATTTAACAAATTTTAATATTTCACTTTGGAATCAACTTATGGAATTACTTTGCAAATAAAGAGGATTCAATATCAAACATTCAAATCAAAAATCAAAATAATCTGAACACTCAAGTATTTAAAGCCATCTGAGATTTCATTCATGGATTTATCATCCAATCTTCCTGGATTTATTATTATTAAAAATAAATCAATGAATAAGAAGATTTTGTGTCGGGGATTGTGGAATGAATGAGATTGTATGTCTATCTCTGTTTATGCATGTATTGGCACCTTGTAAGATAAACCATCTCATCTACAGCTATTAAATTTACCTCAAATATGTATTATAAGCTGGAAATGCACGCCATGGAAATTTGTCTCCAAAATTTTAATCAGAATTTTAATTGATTAAAAATTGATTCCTCTCTCTCTCTTTGTGCGTGTGTGTGTATTTATGTGCGCGCGCGTATGGTAGTTCTTTTCAATAAGAAGATTCCATCAACTTATATCCAAATAATATCTGGACATGGGATATTTCCGGTAATTTTCCAAAGATTTTGAAGAACGTAGGAAAAAGAAAATGTATGTGGATTAATTGGTACGTTCACCAATATTTAAGGGAATGTATTGAAATCTCAGAGTAAAGGGGAAGCCTGAAGTTTGGAAACAAGGATTAAAGATCAGTACTGATGCTATCAGGTAATCTCAAAACCATGAAGGATATGATGTCAAAGATTGGCAGTTTTATTCCAACTGCTTGAGAAAATGCAGGCGGGAAAGAAGGACAGTTATTAAATACCTCGAAATGAATGTTAGTTTGACGGATTGGTCAATGTAAAGATGGACAATGCTTGGAAGGAAAGTCGACCTCAACAAATCCTGTCGATACTGCTACGTTCAGTGGTGGCAGGTTGTTCGGCTGTATACAAGAAGAGAGATTGTAGGACAAAATATTTTACTTATAGCTATCAAATTTATCTAAGATATTGATTTTAAGCTAGGAATGGACGCCATGGAAATTGGTTTCCAAAATTTTAATCAGAATTTTAATTAATTAAAAATTTATTTAAAACTCTATCTACATATGCATAAGAGTTTGTGGCTTTTTGCAGGACGAAACGTTTTACTTAAAGCTACACATTAGGGATAGCGAATATGCACTATAAAATTTACTTTCTAAATTTTCAATAGAGTTTTAATTATAGAATTTAATTAGAGAATAATTAACAATTATCTGCCATATATTCAAAAACATATTACTACAAAAGCTATCTTCACAATTTTATAAATTCAAAAAAAAAATCTTAATGGTATCAAATTAGTTTCTATGTAATTTTCTGGATTTTGTTAAATTTTATTAGCATATATTTGGACCTTACTTTCTCTTTAATAATCAAACACTGACTACTACCAACCACACTGAGGCACACCGTTAAATCTGAATGATCGGACAAACAAGACAGCATTGCAGGGAAACTAAGATTGATTTCTTAGGGTTATCGACTGCCACGACTAAACCTTTCTCGTTGGAGGTACGTTCCGTCATCAGTATATAAATTACCCGACCATAAACCATTTCTGTACCCACCTAAATGGCTAGAATGAACTACCATATGAAGATTCTCATCATCGTATATCAAGTGTCTCCTGTTCCAGGTGGGATGTTCTTTTTGATTTGGGAATAAAAATCAATTTCATTGTTTCATCAGCTGATACATAGAGAGATGTGCATGTACAGATGAACACAAAGTAGGAAAGTTCCTTTAAATTACTTGTGCAAGTACCTGATGCTTCAAATAATGAATTAATTAGAATTAACTACGTTATCAATGAAGACAGTAACAACTACAATATAACTACATTATCAATAAAGGCAATAACTACCATATAACTACATTATCAATAAAGACAAAACGAAAATTAAAAGCTGAATGCATTGGACATATATTCATTTATTTGCATATCTAGTAAAGGGATTCGAATATATTTTAGCTAATCAGTTTAGTCAGCTTTACTCAACTAAATGAATACATGTTTATTTATTCAATTAGCTGAGCAAGTACAAAATAATTAAATTGTACTTCATATAACCATAATTTTGTAGTGTACAATACTTTGTTCCGGGAATAATAAATATCATCATAAATATAATTACATTAAATATCATCAATATTCCCAGTGAAAGAAATGATCAGCAAATGAGACTACTTTTGGATGTTTAATTATTTTAGAAGTTAAAAACAAAATTATTCTAATGATTAAATAATAATAATAAAGAAAAAATTATTAATGTAAAAAACAGTAATTTCAGTATTTAAGAATAAACTAAGAACTTAAAAATAAGCTTAAAAATAAATTTCGAATAAACAAGCACCATTTGTACAAAAAGATAATAAAATATATATTTGAAATTAAGTACAATCATTGTCATCTCATTAAGTTTTTTTTTATTATTATTATATGACTCAATTCAATAAAAGAATAGATGATTTTAACATCCAAAATATTTTTTTTCAAAAATCTGAGGTAACTATACTTTAGAAATTTTGTATAGAACAGATTAAAAAACACTTTTGAAACCAAATTTCACTAATTGAACGCCAAAATGTTTTTAGAAGATTATTTCCAATATTTCAAAAGAAGTATCAAACAAAGCCTACCATCTCTGTAAGAATTTCAGTTTGCGCAAGTAATTTGCTCAAGTTCTTGCAGATAATTTAAAAGTATATATTTTTTTGATTTCCAAACTAAAAAAAAATCTTTAAATACAGAATATTATTAACAGTAATATTCTGAAATTTCATTTTTTTGCAACATTTAGCTTTAAAACAATATAAAATTTTTTTCTAAATTATTAAATTGTCTATCCTGCAGTTTAGAATCTGTAAAACATACTGAGAATTTGTTTAAAACAATTTGAACAAAAAATAAGCACGCAACTTCAGTCTATGAAGTTTTTTTTTTTGTTAGAAGATTTTAATAAAATCAAGCTTTTGTGAAAATATGATTTAAGAAGATAAAATGACATATAAATTTTTATAATGCAATCATATAAATGTCTATAACTTCTCAAAAAAGGAATTAAGAACAACATTTAAAAATTATGAAGCAAAATATTTAGAAAATAAGAATAATGAATAAAAAAAACGAGAATTTCAATTAAAATTTGACTTTCCGTATAAGTTGCCTATCTTAAAAGAGTTTTAGTTAAACCACTAATATTTTTGTATTTACTTAATTAATAGCTTTCAAAATGCTGGAATAAATTCAAATTATAGAATAAATTTGAAAATTTTATAAATACAAAATTCAAGACTCCAAGTCAAAATTATTAAAATTACGAACAAATTTGATAAAAGCAAATGTCTTGTTATCCATCTGCCATTTTATGCCTAGATTCTAAATGATAAATATAATGTTAATGGGGTTCTGCATTGCAAAATACCCTAAAAGGGAAAAATATATTTCAAATGCCGACCAAAACATTACTAATGGACTTTGAAATTCTATAAAGTAATATAATAGCCTTTTATAAGCTTTTGAAAATACTTAGAATATTTAAAGTAGAGTTCGAGGAAAGTATTTACTGTTACTAGTAAACAATAATAATCTGTTCAAATATAAAATGACACGGTTTAAAAGTATTGACAGAAGCCTTTGATGTCTTCTGACGACTTTTAATTTTCAAAAACCATATAAAATATCTGTTAGGCTTAAAAGAGAATTGTGAGTGTATAGCTGCATAGCTTTGAAGGAAGAAAGATAATGCTCTAAATAGAAAGAGTATTATATATCAAACAGCTTTTGAAAAGGTTGGAAATATCTGATGCAAAATTCGCCATGTCATTCGTCATTTTCTGTCATGAATTCCTGAAGTTATTCGAAACCACTTGTATGTATAGAATTTATATTCTTCAAAGACATAAATGCTAAAAACTGGATAAATAGTTTCTGGTAAATAATTGCAAAGGAAACATATAAATATTGGGTATATAATTTCTCTGAAAAGCTCCTGAAATTGAAAATGATACATTAAAATAATGTTTGATTTTCTGCTCATAATTACTGTAATTACTTAAAGATGAAAACAATGTTATAAATTTATAATTAACTACGATGGCTGAATTAGAACTTTAATTTTGAATTGTATCTACGTAAACAGACTAAAATATGAATATATGATCCATTATGGCAACAAAGCGACCCCCAATTGAAGAGTTGAAATAAAGTTTGATCTTCAAAGACAACATGGTTGGTTTAATATTAATATGCACAGCCAGGCAGAATAATTATTCTTTAAATTAATTTACTCACTTTAAATTAGGGATCGTAAGAACATTTATGGTTATTTTTTTTAATTACAAATTTTTCTGCATGAACTCTTGTAAGCAATTTTGATTTTTTTTTCTAGTATAGGAAATGCAGAAAAAGTATACTATACTTTACAAAAGAGCTGGGAATTTTAACGATTCTTAAAGTTTTACCCCTAACCAAGTTCGAAAGATGCATTTTCATGAAATGTTCGTCTATCTGTCTGTGATAAAGATAACTCCAAAACGCATTGAGCTTCATGGATGAAAGTTGGTGTACGGTCTGCACATGAAATTTATAGATTTCATAGATATAACTAGAATGTGTGCACCATTTTTTAAAACTCCCTGGTTCAGGGTGGAGACTTACAAACAAGATTTTTGAATGTCTCTCATTTAATGTTTAGTATTTTTAATTAGTCAATATAGGTTGTGATTTGGAAATTTTTATTTTTTATTTTCCTTCAAAATTCTCATTTTAAAGGAATAAATGCTTCAGTATCCTCGTCAAAATAAGCTAAACAAAAAAAAAATAATAATAATAAACTTAGATAAAAAATAAAAGTTTATTTCAGTAACTGTTAAGTAATTAATTACAGTTAATCTAAATATACATATGAAAGAATTACAATATTAAGTGACAAAATAGAATGCAAGCGTTTTTACAATTTTCCTTCCTATACATGGTTCTGGGCTATTATTTTTGTTTGATACTATTCATTAGCTTTCTTTGTTTTCCGTCGTTAAATTATGAAGCTTATGGAAGTCTATAATTTTTCATTGCAAGAATTGAACTCGCATTCTTCACTTTCACGTGAAAAATACTGAAACCCTTACATTTTACCGATGGAGCTACTGTTTGAGGATTTCAATTTCCATAACAAACTGCTAAAACTCTATTTAAAGTATCAAAAATTAATTAAATATGCTTAATGAATGATATTTGAAAAAATTGTATTGACATCAAGTGTCATCCACTTTAAGTTTAAAAAAAAAATGTATTTGAACTTGATTAGATGAATAAAAAGTATTTTATTCATGATTGAATATTTGAAAAAGATGTATAAATAAATATATACAGGAAGAGTGAGAACTAATAGTAGGAATTGAATAATACTGATCAGTAGTTGTTATAAAACTGTTTTAAAAAGGATTTTTATATAAAATAAGCTGGTACCTGACGTGTTGCTGCAGCAAAATAAATAAATATGTAAGGATAGTGTGAACTAACAATGGGAATTGAAAAATGAAAATCCATCAATAAAACTCTCATGTGCCTTATGAAAATCAAAAGAAAGCAAATTGGCATAAGCATTTCCAAAGGAATCTACGAATATGCATTCCGGAAAGCAATAACCTAACAGAATAACATGGACCAGAGTAACGAAAATCAATTCCAAAATTAAAATGATTACCAAAGCATTATTCACACCTATCATCACGCAGTTACTTGAAAGCAATTCTAATCAATTTATCCGGCAAGTCCAGAAACATTCTCCGTCAAATGCAATTCCTAAATCAAATCTTCTCTGCAGCGGGTTAAATGAAGTAAAGGTAAATACTAAAAACTATTTACCCAGTCTGTTCCCCGCTTTCGAAAGTGACAAACATTTAATTTGAAATAAATGCTTGTCTCCCGCGCTTCAGAAATTGTTTCCTTTAACAGAGCTCCCCGGCTCGGTATGGTTAGTCTAATTTAATTTCGTTAGAGCTCACAGAGAATGCAATTAATTTACTCGCGTACTGAGCCCAGACCAGCCGCTACTGATAGGATTCGGAATTTTCGTCCAGGGGTGCTTCGCAGGCAGACCCAGAATTAGGAAGATATGTGACGAAGAATTCTGTTCCACGCGCGTACGTTTCTTGATTAGTCGTCAGATAGTTTGGGTAATTGTAGAGGATAGATGTGTGAGCATTCTTGCATGTTGTTTGAGGAATAAATCGTGATTATTAGTAGTATTTATTAGTCGATATATCATTACATATATATACAGAATCAAACACTTCGAAATTTTCTAGTTTACTTTTTTTGGGATTTATTACAATACGATATCTATCTATATTTATAAAGTATAGTTTAATTATATTAACGTTCCGTGTATACCAAAATAACACAAGTGGTAAACCAACTCTTGGGTTATTTTGGGACAGACCTCGTAACTTTGAACCAAGGTCATATGAAGAAAACGACACCTGAGCTGGTACCCCATCTCCACTCCACACTACATCAGCGGGAGTTTGATTTAGCTATATTAACGTCCCGTTGTAAAGCAACATTTGGTATATTTTGGGATGGACCTCGTAAATTTGAACCACTGTCAGATGGCATGGACGACACCTGAGCTGGCATCCCTCTCTCCACACCACACCAGCGGGAGGACGTTTTGGCCCAACAGATTTAACCTACAAGAGACCTCCTTACACGACGGTTTTTCGGTGGAATCGAGTCTCGAACCTAAAACACTCGGGTTCCGAAGCCGAGGCCTAACCACCGGGCCACCACAGCCCCCAAATTTATGTGAAAAAAATATTGTGATAAAAAGTTTGGCCCATGTTTTCTCGGAAATATTGTAAAGATATTATAGCTATATAACTTATGTTATAGTCAATATAGCTTACTAAACCAACGGAAGTTGTTTCCCCAGCACTTTCTCGTTTCCTCTCTAATAAATTTGCATGCCTTGCATGATATTGACATTTCAATAGTTACGAAATATTAACTATTGGTGTAAATTTAGTATTTTCGCTGGAACTATCGTATTCTCAATACCTTTTATATCCTTATTTCCTTTCATCCTTTTTTCTTCAATTAATGTCTAGTTTGCGGTTAATACAATGCTAAAATTGAATTTTTGAACCGATTGGAACAAATATTTGGCACTAAAGAGCTCTTCTACAAATTTACATACATAATTTAATTTATTTAATCATTGAATTTCTGAATCCTTGTGCTTAAGTATTTCTGATAGCACAGAGTGACAGACTTTCAACCCCTCATTGAATTTCACTCAAACTGTGAAAGATGCCTAGTCAGTCGTGCACATAATCCTATTTATTCTGCTAGCTCTTTTTATTTTATACTTAATTTATATTTGATCAGTAGGGCAGACAGGTAAACTGATTTTAATCAAAATTTGACCGAAAACTGCAAATTTGACGTACAGACAGCATACCAAATTTCATACTACAATATACCAAATTTGAAACAGAAAGACTGAATCTGTTTTTCTTAATCAGGGTGATCTGAAAAACGTGGTGATTCGTCAAAATCTCGTAATCTAATATTCGACGGTTACAATACTTTCTATGCATATACGAGAAAATATAAAAATTGACGTTTTTTCAATCGAAGTGACTTTTTTCTTATAATTGCATACATGCCCAGCATTGAATAAATGCTTACGAAATAAAATAAGAAATGTGCTTATTTTATAATTAAATTATACTCATAAATTTCACAAAATGAAATATTTGCATAAAAAATATTCTTCCCGTGATATAAAAAATTTATTCCGATGCAGTGTTTTTCTTATGGCAACTTACATTAATTTATCTTTTCCTTTAAAAAAAATGACTATTCGTGACTTCCAGTAACCAAGACAGGGAATTCATTAAAATACATTCAAGCATTATTGCTCAAATTTATGATTCATAATTAAAGAAGACTCAACTTGTGTTATGATCACGTATGTAATAAGCACTTCACGTTTTTGGACTTACTACAGCAATGCATCAATTGATACCCCTAATTCCCTGTATGCTTTTCAGTGTTAATTTCGTGTTTTCTTAATGGGCTGGACTTTTTTATATCCTGAAGATTATTTATATGAGCTATTATATTCCAAAAATGGGCCGAAATTTAGAACTAAAAAAATCGGAAGTTTAAAGCCAAGTCTCGCTTTTTGGCTGACAAGAAGGTGGTACCTGACACATCCGTCAAAAAAGTCAGAAGCCTATAATCTTCTCTTGGACATTTTTTTCGTCCAAAAGGGTTTCAGGCAGCCCATATTTATTCCTTGGGCAATCCATTCGTTTAGGTACCTTGATGGATTGGGTGTTATTCTTATGGTTTAGGTGCTAAGCTGAAAACAAAATACTTGTTTCCAGAATTGATTACATAGTATTGGACTTAGGTTCGACTATTGTTGCTTCTTTGTCAGGATTATAAAAAAGAAACATCCAGGATGAAGATTAAAACATAACGAAATATATTGCCTAATGGCTTTTGCAATTTGATATGGATTAAATAAATAATGCATATCATCAGATGTATATTTATTGTTTATCGTATTTATTTAACTTTGATGTGAAAAAAATTGCTTCGCAATAGCTATGTTTTGATTAAAGAAATCATTTTCTTGTTTAAGTAACTACTGTTAAATTCTGTCTCATAAATACAATTTCAAACCCTCCCCCGAAAAAAATGATTTCTATGATCAAAAATTTCAAGTTATCATGTGAAAACATTATTATTTTTGAGTTAAATTATTTTTTCTAATTCCGTACAGTAAGAAATAATATGATCTTTTTCATTTGAAATTGATCTTGGTGTTAATTTTACATATTGATAATTTTTGTATGAAACACTAACCAAATTTCATTTTTCTTTTTAGTTCAGTTTTGTGTTATTACAGTAAACGCATTTTCATTAATATATTATTTATTAGCTTTTAAATTTCAAGGATCCTTTTATGTAATTTTATATTATTGCTTACTCAGCAATATATAGTATCGGGAATACTAATATTATACAATATGTGTTTGTTGCTGTGACATATGGTAATTATTGATGACTGTAATTTTTTTAAAAAAATCGGTTATTTATTAAGAGATAAACCGAATATCAAAGGCATATCAATACAAAGACAATATCAAAGATAATTTTGGAACTATTCAAAATAAATCATAAACAATCTAAAGTTGTTTCACTTTTGGACTTTATTTAAAATTTGAAATAATTACTTTCTGAATTTTTATTTAAATCTAATCCGAAATATATTTTTTGAATTTTTTTTATAAGAAACTTTTTTTAAAAATGCATTTTAATCGGATGAAAATATTTTAGTAATATCAATCAAAAATAATGCTTGAGCCATTTTAATTCAGAATTTGAAATTTTGGGGGAATAAATTACTTTTTCCTTTAACACTTCTTTTTACGGGAAAAGGAAAATGATAAATTTTTTCAAATAAATTCTATCAATAGTCTAGTCTATTGAATTTGCTATTTATAAAATGACAGCATATACATTTTTAGTTCTTTACATCTCTTAACGGCTGAAAATGAAGGAATAAATCCTCATTTAAATTTCAAATTGCATAGCTTCATTTCTAACAAAATTACAAATTACACCTTTTATCAAATGCATACAATATAAAGTTTTAGTTCAGTTCTTTTTAAATCAGAATTTGAAATTTTCGGTGAATAAATTACATTTTTCAATAACACTTTTTTTTTACTAGAAAATGAAAATAACAAATTTTTCAGAGAAATTCTTTTATTACAAAGGTTATTTATAAAATGACACCATATACATTTTTAGATCTTTACATCTCATTACGGTTTAAAATGAAGCAATCAATTCTAATTTATATTTCCAATTGTATATTTTCATTTCTAACGTAAAATTATAAATAAGACTTTTTTTTTATCAAATACATAGAATATATACATACATAGAAGTTTTAGTTCAGTTAATTTTAAATCAGAATTTGAAATTTTTGGTGAATAATTTACTTTTTCCTTTAGCACTTTTTTTACAAGAAAAGGAAAATAACAAATTTTTCATCTCTCAACTTATTTTGTTAAAATAAGTCTCTAAAATTTGCTTTTTATAAAATGTCAGCATATACATTTTTAGTTCTTTACATCTCATTACGGCTAAAAATGAAGCAATCGATCCTTATTTAAATTTCCAATTATATATTTTCATTTCTAACATAAAATTACAAATTACACCTTTTATCAAATGCATACAATATAAAGTTTTAGTTCAGTTCTTTTTAAATCAGAATTTGAAATTTTCGGTGAATAAATTACATTTTCCTATAACACTTCTTTTTTACGAGAAAAGGAAAATAACAAATTTTTCAGAGAAACTCTATAAACAATCTATTAAATTTGCTATTTATAAAATGACAGCATATACATTTTTTTTAGTTCTTTATATCTCATTACTGCTTAAAATGAAGCAATCAATCCTCATTTAAAATTATTTTTACTTCTAATATAAAATTAGAAATAAGACATTTTATCAAATTCATAGAATATAAAAATTCAGCTCAGTTTATTTTAATTCGAAATTTGAAATTTTTGGTGAATAAATTTTCCTATAACGTTTCTTTTTTACAAGAAAAGGTAAATAATGTTTTTCAAATAATTCTATCAACAATCTATTAAATTTACTAGTTATAAAATGACAGCAAATACATTTTTAGTTCTTTACATCTCATTCCGTCTCAAAATTGAAGCCATCTATCCTCATTTAAATTTCCAATTGTATATTTTCACTTCTGAATATGAAATTGCAAATAAGACCATTTATCAAATGCTAAAAGAATATAAAGTTTCAGTTCTTGACATAAAATTATAGCTAAAAATAAAGCTATTAATCCTCATTTAAACTTCCAGTTTTATATTTTCACCTCACAAATCAAATCAAATTACAAATAAATCAATAATTATCGGCACTCTTAACGACACAACCATTAGAGAAAATAATAGATTCATTACTTTAGAAGAACATCTTTGGACATGTTATAAATTAATCTGACGATGTTTTATTTATTATGGCTGGTACTTAGTTCCCTGGAGGACAGACGTAGCAGGTGTTCTTCGTGTGCCGAGAGGGTTGGATCGATAGGTATCAGGCGATTGACTTGTCTCGTGGATTTCCGAAGATTTGAGGAAGTTCCTTGGATTACAAAAGAAGTGTTAACTTAATGATTATCTTACTTCCTTCTTTGTGTAATAAAAAAGAAAAGGCTAGAGGTTGTTTTTGAGATTTAGAAACTGGGGCAGAGAAGGTAAAGTTGTAATGAAATGAGGTTATGATGACGGATTCTGTTTGCAATGAAATTTTGGATATTAGATATATATGGCACAAATATTTGCAGCTGAAGAAATGTCACGAATTCTGAATAATTCTGAGACATATAAGTAACCATGGATTTTTTTAATTCTAATCTTCATTATAACATAAATAAGTACCTGAGACATAATTCCAAGACCATGACCATGGATTTTTTTTAATTCTAATCTTCATAATAACATAAATACCTGAGATATAATTCTGAGACATATACCTGACTATGGATTTTTTTAATTCTTATCTTAATTGTAACATAAATAAGTAGCTATATTTTTTATTTTGTTTTAAGCCTTTCGAGGGCCATGAGAAACCTGCTTCCCTCCAAATTCGTTATTATTTGTAGGAAGTTATGTAGATTTGCCTAATATGTAGATATGTAGAAGTCCTGGAAAATATTTCATAAAGACATAAATTTAGTTGCCTCAATTCCTTATTTAACACAAAATAATACATCTTTTTTTGTTACTCCATCATTAATTAGCAAAATTAATTAATCAAATTAAATTTATCAAATTAACTAAATGTATCCGTTTTAAGCCAATTTCATTCCTTGAAATATTTTACTATACAGTGATTTAAAAAAGTGGCTTTTCAAAAGGTTAAGGAATCAACTATTCAGTAGAAAAGTTTGGAAATTTAGTATACATGCTTTAAATATTTTGTCCCATTTGAGGAAATGCCACGAAGTTAAAATCGTTGTGAGATGTATACACAGTTATAGAACAAATTTTCATTCTAATCTTCATTATAACAGAAATAAATAG
>JAPMOQ010022346.1:51587-163437 GCA_026543055.1 Argiope trifasciata
CACACACACACACACACACACACACACACACACACACACACACACACGCACACACGCACACACGCACACACACACACACACACACACACACATGTTTGATATTTATTGTTGAAATAAACTTAATTTTTTTAAAAATAGTGTATATGAACAGCCACATACTGTTATTTTTTTCTACAACTGAAATCTTAAGTATCGAGATAAATTAATTCAAATAGTATAATACGTTTCGTAATTATGAGATTTAACTTTCTTGTGGATTCTAAATTGCACGTATAAATAAGAACATTGAATTTCAGCTATAGAAAAAATCATAGGATTAAATTTAAATAACAGAAATTAAATAAAAACTGGAAATGGGGAAAAAATAAAATATATACATGGTATAGTATACTTGTAGGTATTACTTTTTTTCAAATATTTTTAGATTCAGATATAAAATGTATCTAGACAAAGATAGATCTTCTGTAAATGTGAAACAACTTTAATTAAATATAAATAATGATTGCAATATATTTATATCTACCTATTATTAAAACTTGTTTTAATTGGCTTTTATATAAAAAAGAATACTGAAAAAAATGATACAATTAAAAATAAAATTTTAAATATATTCTTTCATCAAATATGTTTAGTTTAGATATACAATATATTTAGATAGAGTTAAGCCCTTGAAACATGAATCCAATTTATTTAAAATAAATAAAAATAAGTGTAATTTATTTGAAAAGAGAATATAACAAGCATGGAACTAGTAATACATGTTAAACTAGTAATAGAAAGTTAATTTTTAGAATTAACTACAGCGTATAAGGAACTGAATCGTTTCCAGATAGAGAAGAGAATCTAATCTTCGCATTGTAAATTATATATAATATCAAATGTTGCTGTTTCTTGCTTCTAAATATAATGCTACTTTGAAAGAACTGAATTTAACTAATGGGAAAGAAAAAAAAACAATTACAAAAAATACTATTTTGTTAAATGTTTATAGAAATGGCAAAGATTTTTCTCCTGGCGAATGTATAACATGTCTGCTATATATGAAATTGTATAGCTTCTTTTCATCATCACAATAAAATCGTATGGCAAAGAATAATTTTATTTGATATTGTCGCTTTTTTTATTTATATGATCACAAAATATTGATATAAGATTATGAATTTGTTGAAAGAAAGCAAAGCCTTTTCCTTTCAATCGTGGTACAGAACTAGATATAAAGATATCATCTGCTTTCTGTCATATTAAAGAAAAAGGATATACAATGAACTTGATATTAAAAAAATGTTTTATTTTATTTATTGAAAGAATGTTTGATAAATTGTAAAACATCATGATAACATCAAATACTTGCTTTTAGAAATAACATATGTTTATATTGAATCGTCTTATGAAATTATGTATCTAATAAAAATTCAGATTTCTCCAATTTATTTTGACAAATGTTACCTTTTCTCTAGTGTATCAACAGTTTTCTATTCGAATTATGAAGCATCAAATTTATGAAATACTTATTAGTTTATTTCTCATTTATCAAAGTAAAATAAAGTTTACATCCTAAAATAATGAGCATTTAATATTCGTTAGGAAAGATGTTTAAAACAATCATGATCCATTTCATTAAAAATCTTTAATAAATTAGAATGTCTAATAATTAATAATTTAAATAATAAAATAATAATTAATAATAATTTAAATAATAATTAATAATTTAAATAATAATTTTAATAATAAAATTTTATATGGGCATTTTCATCTACTAAAAAATGACCATTATAAGATACTTGTTTTTTATATTATAATGGTCATTGTTTTGTTTAATAATGAATTGATGATAATAATTGATAAAATAACAATAAAAATGAAATATTACCTGTGATTCTGGTTATACATCTCTGTATATACGAAAAAATAAAAATATGCTGATATATTTCGAAAACAGCCATGTCATGCTTTTTTTTCAATTCCTACTTATAAATATATATATATATATATATATATATATATATATATATATATATATATATATATATATATATATATCTTGTTCACATTTTCAAACGTTAATAAAATGCTTTATTCATCCACTAAAGTTCTAATAAATTTTTTAAACTGCAGTGGATGACACGATTTTAACTTTTTTTTTTCAAATACTAATTCATTAACTAAATTAAATTTGTTTCTCATACTTTAAATAAAGTTTTAGTTGTTTTTAATGAAAATTGAAGTCAACGGGCGGTAGCTCAATCGATAGAATACATGGATTTCAGTATTTTTCAAGTGATATTGAAAAATGCGAGTTCAATTCTTGCGAAAATCAATAATTTATTGATGCTTAATAATTTTTGGATAATTATGAAATAAAATAAATAAATTAATCGTTGCCTTTGTTGACCTAAGTGAGAATAACTGAGAATTACAGATTAAGATGAGAAAAAAATTACTTGTTTGAAATGAATTTATCAAAAATAAAATCGTGCTTTCTTGACGTTAAATAATCATTTTCATGAAATAAGTAGGACGTAAATGTTAAAACGAAAAGTTATATAAAATTCGATTAATGAAATAAAATCTTATTAAGATTTTAAAACTATCCTAACAATCCTTTCTAGTCCGTTTAAAATAAATATTGTTTCATTTAAAGCCTGAAGTCATTATTTCTTGTAATATTATAAGATATTTTTTTAAGTAAATTCTTTTCTAGAGTGGACTTGTTACCACTCTAGAAAAATAGTTGGAGACCATTTTGCAACAGGCATTATTTTAAATGAAAAAAAATGATATTCTTTACTGAAACACATGCAAACATGTGATCTATTTCAATGCTGATATAATTTGTGAAACTTTTATTTGAATAGTCTGACATTAACAGAAGTTATGCTAAGACCATAATTATTACACATTACAATCTATGCCATATTATGCTGTATACTATTTTTCTATTGAATCGATTGAAAAAGCTATTAATTACAACTAGATAAGATTATAATTGATAATGATAATAGTTATTAATTTAATCATTTTAACATAAATTGATGTTGTCATGAATTATGAAATAACCATTTTAAAAGCTTGCATTATCTATTTATTTATAAAGTATTTACTGCTTTCTTATTTTCAAGTATAAGAAATATATAAAAATGAAATATTGCCTTTAAAAGTTTGAAACTCAAGATTATATATATATAATGTTATTATGGATTCATGTCAATTTGTGAGTTGGTTTCAATTATATGTAAATTTATGAGTTTCAATGTTCAGTTTCGGTTATAAAATTCGTCGTGTTTAAAACAAATTCTGCTGATTTTTAAAATTTTGAGTAATTGCTATAATTTAGAAACTGAAATAAAAAGAAAGGTGAGATCAAACATTTATATTGATCATAAAAATTGTATCCTGTTATCAAATTTTGAAATTAGCATTTAAACCTTTATTCAATAAAGGTAGAAATAACAAGAATATGTATTCTTATTTAAATTTTAAAATTCTATAAATGAACCCTTTTTGCGAAGTAATGTATTTCAAAGTTATTGGGTAAAAATTTTAAAATTTTAATTATGAATCCAATTAAAATTTTTACAATGAAAAACTCTTATGTGAGGAAAAATTATCTGCCAAAATGTTAGCTTTAGGTACAAATATTTATCTTGTAGAGCATTTTAAAGTATTTTAACCATATTCATTGAATAAAGCAATTTGCAAATTGTGGGTAAATAATTCTATGCTAAGAAATGACTATCTATAATATTAATGCACCGTTCTAATACATTTGACTATTTTCGCGTTTTTAAATCTTAATTTAAAATTTCTTATCTCAAAGATTTTTTCTTCTTTTTAAACAAGAAATTATAATTTTTAATAGATTTTGCATGAAAAATAAGGCTAAGTTTATCTATTTAAAACGGAGAAATAACAGTTAACCAATACCCATCATATTCTAAATGAATAATTTATTTATTTTTTCTGGCTACATTAAAATCTTATAAAGATCGTAACATTATCGTGGAATATTAAAATAAACTAATCCGATTGCCTATACTTAAAATAAAATCTATTTCCTCCGAATTTTAATAGATATGCTTTGCTTACCTTATAAGTTAAACTTTCTAAAACCATTGAAAAAATCCTGTTTATTTCTGTTTTCAAGTACTCAGCGAAAATAGCCCTTAAGATTAAAGGAAAGAAAGTAAACAACATGAATAAATTTTCTTTTGGTTCTTACTAGTAATATTCCATTACGCCATGTTTGTTGGGTACCTGAAAATTTTATTGGAAAATGAAAAAGGTAAATTGATTGGCGGATGTTTTAATAATCCAAACAAAAAAAAATCTTTAATAACAGTGGAGGAAAAAATATATGAATAATTAAGGTAATTTTTCAGCAACACAAGATAATAATTAAAATCTAGACAAAGAAAAAAAATGAATAAACAATCTTAAAATATTCATAAGGTTTTTGCCTTTAACCATGCTTCGCTGTCTTTATTTGACGTCAGACTTCTATGAAAAGTATCACATCGTCTTCCTCGTAAATTATGACGTATTCTATGTTGTAACTTAATATTAGGATCAACAAACAGATGTTTCATAGCAGCCATAAAATTTAAACAAGATATATATCCTTAAATTAAATTGGAATAAGGCATTCAAGCTATATCATGCGAATTGCAGTTATTCTATTTGAAAATATTTTTTGATAGAGAAAATATTTTTAAAATAGGAAAAATAAACCAACAAAAGAAATTATTTTAAAAAGTATCAAAAATAGCAAGCAATATATATTTTTTTAATTAATTTAATTCCTACTTAGGTCAACAAAGGATTTTTTTTATTTTAATTACTTTTTACTAAATAATTACAATTATTAGAAATATAACAGTTATATTATATGCATATGACAGAATCACAATTTGGCAAAATTGAAACTGTATGTCCTTCTAATATTCCAATAGCCTTTCTATATAT
The DNA here is from genome assembly GCA_026543055.1 of Argiope trifasciata. Classification (NCBI taxonomy): domain Eukaryota; kingdom Metazoa; phylum Arthropoda; class Arachnida; order Araneae; family Araneidae; genus Argiope; species Argiope trifasciata. The sequence continues at coordinate 56,550 of JAPMOQ010022346.1, forward strand.
GGTGATGGAATATTAATTTTAGCTTTTTATTCGCTTTCTATTACTTTAATTTTTTCATTTCAAATTTATGAAACTGATAGCAGTCTTTAATTTTTTATCGCAAGAACTGAACTTACATTCTTCACTTTCAAAGGTAAAATACTAAAATCCCCACATTTTACAAATTGAGCAACTGCCTGTTGATTTCAAATTTCATTACAAACTGCTAAAAAATTATTTAAAGTATTAAAAGTTAATTATATTTTATAAAGGAATTAATATATAAAAAAACAGAATTAACATCAAGTACCATGAGCTCCAAGTTTGAAAAAATGCATTTGAACTTGAGTGTTTTAATAAAAAGTATTTTATAACTAATTTAAAATTTAATAAGATATATATATATATATATAACTCTATTTTTTAAATTAAATATTGAAATCCAGCTTTTTTACACCCCGAAATAAAATCTGATCTAAGAGTAAATCTTTTTTATACTTTTCTGCAGTGAATTTACAAAATTAGTTGCCGATTATTAGCATTTTAATTCCATTGTTTATTGCAGACAAACCATGATTTAAAAAATCACTGGCACTAAAAAATACATCACCTCTGAATTTTCTCAATTTGTTCTATATCTTAATTCTTAATATCTTAATTCTAAACTAATAACGATATTTTAAATTCCATTCCTTATTCTACATAGAATTTTAAAAAAATAAATTCTTATAATAGTCATCTTAATTTTTTGTCCTAAGATCCAACAATCTTTAAAAAAAATTCCACTGGCACACAAATTCCTCAAATGAATCCATTCCAAAAACGATTGAAAGTGACTGCCACCCAAAATGTATAATTAGCCATTACTCCAGTTAGCAAAATTAAGACGTTCTTCGTCTGTCGCTAATGAAATTACCAAATTCCTCAAACCCACTACATTTCCATAAAATTCGAAAGAAGGGAGCTAATCTTAAAAGCAAACATGGAACAGTTTCTTCCTTTTTTTATGTTTATAGAAGAACATCTTGAGAGGAGGCTTAGAGAAGTTTAAAAAAAAGATGAAGGTTAATTTTCTCTTACGGTTATATTATTACATTTAACTGTTAAGGAACAAAAAAAAAAAGATAAATGGCTGAACTGATCTTTTTTAAATGAAGTGTAAATGTTGATATAATACTCCCAAATTTTTGGTGATTAATTTTAAACATCTCTTCTATGTGTGGTAAAAATAATTTCAGTAAAGGTTATAGAAATTGGGATGGATTTTTTTAAATGTTTGAAATTGGATTCGTAGCTATTATTATGTGATATTATGAAGAAATGTGATTTCATAGATTAAGCACTTTTCCATTGCTTTTGGAGATTTTTTTTTTGCTCATACCATTCTGATTAAAATTCTCATCAGTGGAATTTAGTTCTTTTTCAATTCCTATTATTAGTTCACACTTTCCCTATAATTATATATGTTGCTCAAATTTTAATTCGTGAATAAAATATTTTTTATTCATCCATTCAAGTTCAAATGTGTTTTCTTAAACTTGTAGTTAAGGAGACGAAAGTTATACATTTTTTTTCAAATATTAATTCCGTGATTAAATTTCTTTCATTTTTAATTCTTTTAATAGAGTTTTAGCAATTTATAATGAAAATTGAAATCAACAGATAGTAGCTCAATTAACATATAAGCCTATCAGTATTTTTTTTTTACTTGAAGATAAAAAATGCAAATCCGATTCCTGTGAAAATCAATAATATTTAGATGATAATTTTTTAAATAATTATTTAATAGAGATTAACTAAAATATATATATTTTTTCTTTTTTATCTTAGTAGAAACTGAATTTTAAAAAAATTATACTTGTTCTCATTGAAAACGCAAAACTACTTCGTATTCTCATGTAATAATTTACTAATTTGAATAAAATAATTTCATTCTTAAATTTATATATAATATTATGGAATGGAAAATTGCAGGTTCCAACAACTTTCTTTTAATATTTTATTTTATTGCACATATTGCATGCAAAGAAAGAATATTTTCTTCAATCTGATAGCGAGATTTTTCAAAATCTCGGTATCAGGTTTCTGTGAACCCTCCCAGAATTTTTTGGAAGTATGTTTATTATAAATATGTATATTCACAACCGAAGGAATTGAAGCTAGCTAGCGAAATTTATGTTTTAAATTTGAGAGGGAAATTAACTATGAGTAGAATGAATTCTCTAATGCATTTGGTTACACTTTATAAAGAAAGAATTAATATAAACTTTTCGATGTTCATCGAATCAATATTAAGTTATTTATTTTCTGATATTTTTAATATAAAATAATGAATTTTTATTTGAAAAAATATTCACAAACGAAGAAATTATAGATACCTAATGCAATTAATGTTTTAAAAATTGAAGGGAAATTCGTAATATTTAGATTAGAGTTTAGTAACAACTAGAAAACATCGTTTATTTTAAACACATACGATTGAAACGATTTTAACAGAAATTCGAAGTTTCGATACATTTTAACAGCTCTCTCTCATTGACAATGGAATCATGGGATACAAGTGACGCCACGCAATTACGTATCACCTGTTAACATCATTGTACTTATGACGTAATCACAATAGCTCGTGATTGGTAGAATATTAATTGAAGATAAACAAAAGTAATCTTCATATTATTTCCAGCAAGAATAATACCAGATAACTTTTTGATAGAAAAAATATCTAATAGTAATCATATTTGGAAATGAGATAAGGCAATTTTTAAGAAAATTATAAACAGAGAAATTGGTGATAACGTACAAAACTATTGTAGTAGATAGCAATAGGATAGTTAAAAATAATAATTAAACAGGAAACTGACGATAATTAACAAAGCAGATGCATCAAAAGGAAATCAAGCGATTCTTCAAAATAAATATTTGCAAATGGAGAGCTTAACGATAATTAATAAACAAACGTCAAAGACACAAAGAAGAAAATATTTAGCTCACATATTCTTCGAACTTCAAATATGCAATGGCTTTTGAGAAAATATTTACAAAGAAAAGATCAGACGATAAGTGCAAAGTTGGTGTTTGCAATAGGGAAATGCTTTAGTTCCGAATGCAATATTTACGAATTCAAGAATATGTAAATGTTCGAAACAACTAAAAGAAAATTATTGAATTTTCGAGCCACAGACAGTAGATGATGTAAAATAAACGATGGTACAATATACTACATTTATTCTTTGTAATTAACTTTTTATTAATGCAACGTCATATTTCTTGATTATTTTTCAATGAATTTAGTTTCTATTGCTTGATTGAAAGAAATACATTAGATTTTCTTGTTTTTTATGCATCTTATGAAATCTGTAAGGATATTCACATCTAGAACTGGATTATTACCTGCCAAAATATTGGAAACTTGATACTAAGGCCATATATGTCATGTGTCAGTATTTTGTTTTCCGTTTGAGAAGCTTCCTTTTCTTCTTTATGGTATCTTATTACGTTAAAAACATTGGCTATCATTGACATTGGGGATTTTTTTAATTGTTATTTCTCGTAGTTTAGACTTTCCACTTCCCAAATAGTTTATCTTTTCTAGAAAAATGAAGGACTAGGAAGGAATTTTAAACAAATCATATTTTTTAGCTAAAATCGGCCTTCAATTTTCTCAAAATTTTCATGTTTATAAAAATTCCCCATTGTATCTCAAACACTGATTGGGGTATTTACACACAAAAAAAAAAAATTAGCGTGTATTTTAAATAGTATGGGCAATGAAATGAACCAAAAGTTTTATTGTTCGTGAAATACTTTTTCATTTATAACTGTTTTTAGAAAAATTAAGTTGCAAATTTATGGAAAAAGGCATATATACGTATATTTTTACCAATAACTTCTTTGAATCTCAAAATTCCTCTTACATTTTAGTTCATTCTATTCATCATTATATTCTATAACTCGTGTACAAAGAAAAATAGGATTGCTGCATTGCAATTTTTTTATTGAGTGTTAACCGTTATGGTTAAATGTCATTAAAATTTACTACACATTTTCCAATTTATCAAAATCGATTATATTTTCAAATATATTTTTGTATTTATAGTATTTTGTATTACAATTGATTAAACATCTAAAAATCACAATTTTAAATAGTTTTTTAAAAAATCGCAATTTTTAAACATGTTCCCTCGAACTTAGTCTGATACCTTAAATGAATGGAAGTATAATTTCGGTTTATATATAATTTTAAAATGTTCAATAGATGTTGATACTATTCACTTCTGAAACTAGAAAAAATAGCAAATTCTGTCAAAATATTATAAACTTAATATTAAAACCAAATACAAAACTAATACTGAATGTGATTCTTTAGTTCAAATTTAGTATTATTTTTAATGGTATGTAAACCGAGGAGTTATTATATAAGGACCAAATTCTTAATATTCACAGTTTTTTAAAAAAGCCAATTTCCTTTTGATAATTTAAGGTATCCGACTACGATCGAAGGAATTTTTTTGAAAAATTGGATTTATTAAAAACTAATTTTTAAAAAAGCCAATTTCCTTTTCATTTCACATTGATAATTTAAGGTATCCGACTACGTTCAAAGGAAATTTTTTGAAAAATTGGATTTATTAAAAATTAATTTTGATTTTTAGGTGCATTGCCAATTATAAATACTATAAATTCAAAAAAAAATATTTGCAAATATAATATATTTTAAGGAAGGGGAAAATTGGTAGTAAATTTTAGTGAAATTTAAACAAAATAGTTAACATTCCACACAAAATTCTAATGCAGCAATCCTATTTTTCTTTGTACGCAAGTTATGGAATATATTGATGAATGAAATGAACCAAAATCTAAGAAAAAATTTGGGATGCAAAGAAGTTATGGATAAAAATATATGTATATAGACATTTTTTCCATAAATTCATAACCTAAATTTCCTAAAAACATTGCCAATATTATTTAAAATACAAGATGAAAATTTTATGTAAGCACCTCTATTAGTTTTTGAGATACAATGTTAATGGTGGATATTTTTCATAAAAATTAAAATTGAAGTTAAAGATAAATTTTAGCCGAAAAATATGTTTTGCTTAAAATTCGTCCGGATGATAAGTTCGTCCTTTCTTATCTACGAAAAAATTAACTGGTTTGGAAACAGAAAAGTTTGAACTAAAAAATAATAGTAATAATTTGCCAATGTGGTCTATAAACATTGTTTTTAATAGTCGGATACCTTAAGCTATCTTATGAAACGAATATATCACAGAATTAAAGTAAAAAAAAATCATTTCAAATAATAATAAAGTAGCAGCTTTCAAATTTCGTTTTCAAAGTAAAAATTCTTGTAACTTATTCGATTGAATTTCGTGATCATTAACATAAAGTTTAAAAACATGTCACAAAACATTATAAAACATTTGAAGATGAATAATTCTGTATCTGCAAGTAAACATACACAACTCAGTTATATTCCTTGAAAATGCTTCTCAGTATAAATAATTGAGTTGAAATTGATTTCGTTTAGAGTTTTTGCTTTAAAATAAATTCTTATTTCAGATACATGCTTATGTGCGTGACAAATTTCTATTATCAACGCTTATTCAAAAACGAGAATACAGCTTGTTGAAAATAGATTTGGAGAGCAGATGAAAAATTTAGCAGCAGTTTTTCACTAAACTAATTATTATTTCTCATGGGAAAAACCAATGCTTTATTTTTTGATTTTAAAATGTAATAATCTACTTTGTATTCATTAAACTTAAAACAAAAATTAAAATTCGCATATTAGTATTAAAATAAATAAATGAATAAATAAATAATAATCAAATGATGATATAAAAAAATGAGATATGCTATTGCAAAATTCAAGTTATTATGTGATAGCATTTTTTGATCATGCGATTATACTAAAGCGTTTGCGTCATCTTAAAAAAATACGATGCTTTTTTTCCCTTCCGAAATTGACGAGAGTTCCAATTTTTTTTCCAGCAAAGAAAAAAAATTGAAAATGAAAATTGCCATTTAATTTTTATTCATTGCCAACGCGATTTCAAGCTTTAAACCCCCCCCCCCCGCCAAACTACAACAACATCATGTTCTCACATAATAATAAAATAATGGTAAAACATATATATAAAAAATAATGATTTAATTGCATGATTGAAATAAATCATGAAAATGGGGCTAAAAATCAGAAATATAAAAAAGTATGAAATTCAAATCATGCGGGATAATATAATACACAACAAAGATACAAATTTCCGACTGCTATGGTATTAAAAAATGCGATGCGTTTGAAAATAAAGCGAGTTTTTTTTTTTCAAACTATGAAAAAGGAAAATTTAACAATGCTTATAAATTAATTCTTTAAAATTTATATTTTAAAAACAGATCTAATTTTTTTTCAGGTACACGATTTAAAATACATTAAATAATGTTGAAATTGATCAAAGGAACAGGTTTTGGAGTATAAAAAATTTAGTAAATTTATGATTATTTAAAAAATTTTTATACTCAAATAGTATATTCAAATTACTAGATTTTGTCAACATTTTTGACCTCAAGATTATGAAGAGTTTTATGAGTTTTGGGTTACAAAAAAGAACCCCATCTTTAGTAGTAAAATAATAATAATTCACAAAAAAATGAAAAAAATTATGAAAAATTATATGAATAAAATTCGGTTTCCAAGATTTAAATCAAAATTTGAAATATGCTACGCATTTTTAAGAAATCTTTCAGATGAATCCATCAGGGAAAAATGTATTAAATGATACATTTTATATGCTAGTTTATTAGAATATCTTTTTATTTTCATTCATATTCAGAAATTAAATAAACAAAAATATATCGTATGTTAAATAAATAAACAAAAATATATCTTATGTTAAATAAATAAACAAAAATATATCTTATGTTAAATAAATAAACAAAAATATATCTTATGTTAAATAAATAAACAAAATAGATCTTATGTTAAATAAATTAAACAAAAATACATCTTACATTTTAGTTTAATTTATTTAACAAAAGATATATTTTTGTCCAATTTATTTAACATGAGATATGTTTTCGTTTAATTTATTTAACATATCTTTTGTTAAATAAATTAAACAAAATGTTATTAAATAAAAAAGAGATCTCAGACCGATTTTAACACATGCAAAATCAAATATTTCCCATTACCAAACCACCCCCTCAACAAATCGATGCATATTTCCAATAAAAACAACACCACCAACCATACTAAATCTCCCATACAATCTCATTACAAGCTAACATACTTGAAAAGAGGACCCTTCACGCTGAAGCCCTGATTGGGGAAAGCAGTGGTCGAAGTCCTGTGGACACTATCGACTGCCTAAACACGTGACACCAATGGAAGATGGGGAGGCGAGGGATTCCTGCTGATGAACAGGAGTGGATCGATGTCATCAAAAGGTAGATGTTATCAATGACCTTCCGATTCCGGTGGACGACGTCTTGGGGTGGTCTCACTCCCCGAATAAATGCAACTGTCTCATTTCACATGATTTCGATGGGGAGAAGGGGAGAAATTCACCATAGATGGGGATGAGTGGGAGAAAACAGGATTGTTGTGGAAGGTTTTCCGACTCATTTTGTTTGGTATGTGTAGTTTTATTGGAGGGGAAATGGGGGGTTAAGTTTAGAGGTATGAGCAGGGGATTGACGGCATGGGGAAAGTGGAAGACGAAATGAGTAAATTTTATATATGGTGGATGCTGTGTAATGTGATTGTTCCTATCGTTGAAATTTCTATGATTTTGTAACCGGAATTAAGTTTTGAAATGAAGGGGATGGCTATGGCTATGGCCATGAAACAAGAATAAAGCTAAACGAATTACTTTTCTGTTAGGTTGGAAACTATGAAACGAGCATTTCTGTTTAGTTTTCTTGTCATTCAACGCCTGTTTCATAGTTTCCAACCTAATATATAAATCAATGCTTGTCTCTGACTTTTATGCGTTGTCGTATCGCTCATCCAATTTCGATAATTTTTAAAATCGTATTGCTGGCATTTAAGCAAAGGTTGTAGGCAGAATGGAATCGTTTTAATAGAAAAAAGCTCGAAATTTTATGTAATATTTTAATGCCGCCAATAGATTTTCTTAAGATATTCATAAGAGTAAATAATAAAATACTAATTTTCTGTGCTGAAAAATATTTCACAAATTTAGTGTAAATAAATTGACTCATACGGTGGTAACATGAGCTGAAACAAGCACCTGGTTTTTTTTTAGATATGTTTCCTCGTATATATATAAATAAAAATGAATGTCTGTATGTCTCTTATGCGTTGCCGCAATATGCATCCGATTCTGAGATACCCCCGACTAATTATTACTTGCAGTTACTGGATAGTTATAGTATAATTATCTAATATGTAATCGACATTAAAAAATTCAATATTTGTCTGTATGTATCTTATGTGCTGCCTTACAGCTCATCCAATTCCGAGAAACCTTCGACTACTTATTACTTGCAGTTACGGGATGGTTATAGGCATAGTATAACTATCTAATATGTAATCTATATAAATAAAAATGAATGCTTGTGTGCATGCAATTTATGCGCTGCAGCATCACTCATCTGATTTCGATAATTTTCGACAACACATTGCTTGTACTTACACGAAGGTTAATGGAATAATAGAATCATCTAAAGTATAAAAATTATTTTCAGATCTATTTGCCAAGGATTAATCACCAGATGACTTGCCAAGGGCACAACAGATTAAGTAAAGATACTAAATTCAAGGCAAACGTTTATATTTTTTTACGTAATTGCAATGTCTTTCTCTGGGCTGAAAGTTTTATTAGAGAAGGTGCGAGAAATTTTTAGGTGGCCAATCCCTTAGGTTTGGAAATTTAACTAAACATTTAATAAAATTTTAGCATTTTTTTGCTGTTACTTGAGAAAATATTATAGTACAAATAATTTTGCATCATACTAGTTTTCAAAAAATGATCTTTTCAACTACATTAAAGATTTTATAGTATGAATATATTTTCAATGTTTAACCAATTTTAAAAGAAATTATTTTAATCCCATTTTCTAGTATTAAACATGAGAATACTAAAAGAATCATGAGATACAATAAATAGTTTCTTTTATTACCATTCTGAAAGAACACCAAGCTTTACAATTTTAAAAGAATACTTAAATCTAATATATAAATTGAAATATTTGTTTGTAGAACAGAATAATAAAAAATAGAATAAATATTATTTGTACTTCTCTTTTATATATCTTTCAATTTCAATGAATATGCATTCATTGTCTAAAAGAAAATAAATATCATTATTCCTATTATTCTTAATTAAACAAGATAACTATTTCGAATGCCAAACGACTGAAAAATAATTTACATGGAGCCAAATAACAAATTTTAGTTGTAATCGTTTGCAAGATACTTTATAATTTATTATAACTCATTCTTTTTTAGTTCATTTTCATTTTTGTAAATTTATTTTGATTTTAATCATCTGTAGTTCGCTAGGAGAAAAGAAAAGCAAACAATATCATGAAAACTTTATTACTATTTATTCAGCTGCTTAATTTCAATAACTGTATTTTTAATATGTAGCTTTCAGTAAAACATGGATAAAACCAGCTTCTAATATTTATAATGTAATGTAATATTATATACATCATGCTTTTTTATGCTATGAATCTTTTTTATATAATATAATTGATAGTTTTTCTTTCTCTTTCAGGTAAGTGATTGCTGACATCCTTCCAGAGTGTGTATGATAAGAATTATTTACCAAGTTTCAAGTATTTATACTTCGTTATGCGTGAATCTAATTACTGTGATGGAGGTAGTACTTGAAATAATATTTAATTTAATCATAAAATTTCACTTTCTATGGATAAAACTGATTTTAATGCAATCAAATATCTAGTATGAGAAAATGTAATCCGTAAATGAACGTAATATTTTCCTTTTTCGTTGAAATAATAATATCATTGGTCTTAATGCATTTTAAATCTAATCCTAAAATATTACTATTTACTGATAAAACTGATCTTCATGCGATCAGAAATCTAGTATGATTTATGATATTTGCTGGAATAATGAGATTATTAGTCTTTTCTTTTTTAAATACTCATATTTAATGCATCAATATATTTGTATTTATTTTCGGAAGCAATTATTCAATAACATTTATTTACATATAGAACATAACAAACATAATAATATTCATTAGATTTGCAGAAAAAAAATATACCAGAATTATTGCATAATTTATCAAATAAATATCATCAGAATTAATTCTTAAGAATTTTTTCTTTTTAAATTTTCATATCAAACTGTTAACACATTAAGGACCGCAAAGAAATCTGTAAGGCATATGCCTGAGATTAAGGACCGCAAAGAAATCTGTAAGGCATACGCCTGGGACCGCACGTTTTTGGACAAACTTGTACGTTCTAAAATCATCATAACTTTGTTATTTATGAAGCCGTAACAGACGGAACGTGAAACACGAGAGAACTCGTGAGCGGTCCGTAACAGATGGGACGCGAAACACGAGAAAACTCGTGAGCGGTCCTTAATGTGTTAAAATTTTAATAATAAATTATATTACTAAAATTGTGTTAAAATAAATACTTATTAAATGTAAGTTCTTAAATATCATAACATTCTTTCCACTTATTTTATTCCATGTGGGACAAAATATCCGTATTGCATTTTTTTTCCTTTGTATCTTTTCTTTTTAAAAAAAATAATCATCGCTATTGCCTTTTAAATTGATTTAAACTCTCATAATATTCAAGTGATATAATCGGATTATATAATATAACACAATAATTGGATTGAAGCATATTTACTTAGAGCTCTGAAAATAAAGAAGAGAATTCAAAGCCCCAAGACTCGAAAAGCAAGAATATGGAGGAATCAACAGTTAAAGAAAAAAATATTTGAAAGTACATTTCAAAATATACTTTTATTAGTGTATTAAACAGCAGAATTTAAAAAAAATTTAATTAGCTTCCAATTTTTAATCTTAATATCTTTTGTTTCTTAAAGTTACCTCCAAATAGCGCCACACATAGAGAATAAATTGTAATTCAAAGGATAATTAACAAATAATTTTATTCTTAAGATATAAGAATGATACATTGTCATGAAGAACATACAAGTGAACAAAACTTCTGTTCTCTAATAAGCCAAAAAATGAGTGAACATTCGAATTACAAAATTCCGTCTTAGTAATTATAAAACATTTCAAAATAAATGAAAATATAAAAACTGAAAAATATTTTTAATAAATGCATCAAAAATCATCTCACTTCTCTTTAATTTACTCAACTTTTTATTTAAATTTGATATACTGAATGAGGATACTAATACACTTCTGAATTATTCCATATAATCATTTGATCTCCTTTAAGATGATAGCTGTAACTAATCCTACTTTGTGTACATTATAAACTTCTGATATATTTATGAAAGACACGTGAAAAACATTTATTAGCCATGGTAAAAATATAAAGTTTTTTTTCAGTCAAACATCAATTGTGATATCTGTAGTTGGTGACAAAAGCATTGTGTTGCGGGTATTAAGATGGGGTAGAAGGTAGGCTTGATCCAAGTGTAAGAGTTGATTGTTTTTCAAAGCCGACCTTCAAAGAAAGTTGACCCATCCGTTCACTTTCAAAATTTCTTTATGAAAGCTCTCTCGTTTTACCAGTTTTTGAATCACGCTAGTTGAGAAAACAATCTTAAGGTATGCCACATAATCTTCTTTCTCCGATTTAAAGTCTTTATTTCCAATGCATTTCATCTACTTCGCACTGAAATCCCCGAAATGCATGTCAAACAAAAAACTACAAAGATTGCTAGAATTTTTACTCCACTCTTAGTGTGTAATTAATTACCTAATACTGGATTTTAGATATTTTTGAGTCTAATAAATTGTTTAACCTAGAATTGGTGTCTATTCCATGCATAAATTCCCTTAAAAAAGTTCAGAAAGCTAAATTTTCTTTAAAACTCAACTGTTGAAGAATACGGGCATTTGTACTATGATTGAAGAGTTCAGGTGATTATTTGGGCATTTGAAATATAAATTCCGTCTTATCTGTCGTCTGAATTCAACAAGTTTTCAAAATCTTATGTATAAAAAATGATAATCTTATTATCCCATAGAAGGCAGTGATTATTAAAATAAACATCATTATATTAGAACATGACGTTGTTTTGATTAGGGTTGTAGCTCAAAATTTAGTAGGCAATGAATAAAACATAAATGACAATTTTCATTTTCAATATTTTCTTGGCTGGCAAAACAGTTTTGCAGCTCTCGTCAATCTCAAAAGGAAAAAAAAAAATGCATCGTTTTTCTAAAGTTCTTATATGCTCATTACATCGTATATTTTAAACCGGTTTAAACTTGTTATTCTCTTTTCACATTTCCTTTGGTTTCCAAAAAAATTTTGAAGCTCTCGTCGATTTCGATAAAAAAACGCACCGTTTTTTAAAAAAGTTGATGTATGTGCAATACGTCATAAATTGCAAACCGGTTTAAACCTGATTCTATCTTTCCAATGTTGTTTAATTGATAACTTGAAATTTGCGATAGCAGATTTCAATTTATTATTATTATTATTATTCGTATCACATATACTACTCGTTTTACATATACTACTCAAATCTGTTTTCTAGCTCAGAAAAGAAAAAAAAAAGATTCGAAGTCTAGACATTCTTTATTGATCGAACCATTGAAAAGTAAATCAAATCTACAACAATTCCATGCCCATTTCTCATTTTTATGAAATAAATCAGAAATTCATGGGAAATAAAATGCATCGTCTCCAATAATAACTTCCCCAAAGACTCAATCTATTTTATTATTATTATGATTATTATTATCATGGTGAATCATCAATGCCAATGTCACTGCACACACAAATGAATAAACCATGCATTGTTAGTTTATGAATGAGTCCCCTGATGACAGAATTTTGATTTATGTCATATTCGAACGGGTGCTCAATCACTCTAATGACAAGAAAAAGGCTTTATTGTTGATGTATCGGCCTGATTTGCAGACGTTTGGTTTAATGAAGTACACACTGGATGCATAACGGTTTGTTTGAATGTGCAGTGCAGAGATTTATTATCTGTGCATCGTTACGAGAGGTAATATATGAGGCTCAGACTACAAAATGGTTACTTCATTCGGTAGTAGGACAAATGGCATTATTTATGTACTTAATGACATTTTGTAGGATATCAGAAAATGATGAATTATCTAAATTCAAAAGTCTTTAATACAATACAATCTTGTTATTTTTCGGACACAAAGTTTTTAATAGAAAAGCGTAGCAATCGCCAAAATCACCAAAAATATTCCCGATTTTGATGAATCTTAGCCTTTTAAACTTTTGTATATATATATAATATTAATAGATAGATTTGTGTGATTTCGTATATAAATCAAATTCATGAATTTCTATGAAATTTTAAACAAAACTATTCAGAAGAAATCTATAGGGAGCTTTAAAACCAGATAAGAACCTCAAGACTGAGTGGTCACTTTTGGCCTCTGGTCATGTTATCTGGGTAACGTTGCGAGTTCGATCCTCGCTATTGCCAAATGCTACAAATCCCACTAACGAAAGTCCGAATATACTCTAATAAGATAAGTAATAACTGCAAAACGAAGAGAGCCAGATCGATAAAAATAAGATGCTTAGATTTAGCATTTGAAGTGTATATATGTGCCGAATTTCGAAACAAATATGTTAATGTCTGTTGGTTTGTACTTAAAAAAAGCCTGTAAATAGGTTCTTAGCTAAAAAAAATTATAATTTATGTTTAGTAAGTTGTAATTTTTTATCAGAAAACAATTTCATGAGAAATAATAATAAATCAGCTCCAATTTTTTGTATATGATAATTTTAAATACTAGAATTTCTTATCTCTGTGATGTAAAGTGTCATAATGCTTGGACAGTGCCAAATAATTTTTTCTCTGGTCTTCTTAAATATTGTTGCTGAAATTTATTTAACTGTCCATAGTTATAAAAGGTAAGCATTACGTGAAAATAATTTTAATCATCCGAAATATTTTTTGAAGCTTACTTTTTTTAAATATGAAAGAACTATCTTTGATTTTAGAAATGCGATATTACTTAAATGGATTATTTTTTAAACTCTGATACGATTTTACTAGAGAAAATCAATATGCAGACTCTATGTCTGCCGTTCTTAGTTTCAAAATTTAATAAATACAATACAATCGATTATTTTTATTTGCCCTACTATAAATTTCAAAACAATGCAAACCGTCGCCATTTTGATTATTGGCAATGGGCAACTTGGCTCTGACAGTCTTGGCATAATAGAAAAAATTGCCAAGCAAACCCTTTATTTTTGATATTGTTGCTTAATTTGATCTTTGCTAAGTAAACGTGTAAACCCAAACCTCTTGCCCAAATATTGGAGTCTTATGCATATTCGGCAAGGAAATCTTGGTTTTATAAGAAAATCGACAGTAAACTCCTTTTCTTGGCGTAATTTGAAAATCATACATAAACTAGAGAGCTCTAAAATTAGAAAATATCAATATTTTGAAGTTGGTGATGGGTAACTCGGCTTTGGTTATCTTGGCACTATATGAAAATCGACAAACTCACGCATTATCTTTATATTTGTTGCGTAGTTTTAAACTCGTCAAGTGAAAGCTTAAATGCAATTTTCTTGCCAATACCTTGAAATTTTATTTATAATTCAGATTGGAAAATTGTGTGTAATCTGATAATTCCTTGGTAAACACATTAGTTTTTCGTAATTCGAAAATCACATATAAACTAGAGGGCTTTAAAAATACAATCCACGAATATTTTGACGATTGTGGGTTGGCAGTCTTGTTGTAATATAAACATCGCCAAGCAACTGTATGAATGAAATCATTCTGCCAAAATCTGGAAATCTTATCTGTTGAACTTGAATAGAGACAGTGTGAGATGAAGCGGCAAAAGCTATTATCCCATAGGAATCAAAAAGTTACTGTTAGTTGTAAAAAAAGTTACTGTTAGTTACTGTTACTGATCTTAAATACAGAGAGTGAGGGATGGAGCGGCAAAGACTGTTATCCCATAGGAACCAAAAAGCTACTGCTAGTGAATGTCCAAATGCTTGAGGGCTTGAACAAAGATATCTTATTAACTTTATCTTATATATTATTGGGCCTGGAATTCTTGGCGTAGTCTTAAAATCACCAAGCAACTGAATGGATCCAATCATTTCACCAAAATTTGGAAATCTTATACATTATTGGGCTTGAAATTCTTGGCGTAATCTGAAAATTAGCTAGTAAACATATTATCTTGGATTAAGTTAAACATCACATACAAAAGACATGTCTCTAAAAATAAATAAGTACTAGGATATTGATTTTCGAAATTTTCTTTATTCAAATATTAAAAACAATTCTTACAAAGTATATTAATTTTAAAAAAACAATTCTTAACTGAAAACTTTGAGGGCTCTATTCTATATTTTCTGCTAAAGAAGAGACTTTTGCATTACTATTTTCTGTTTTATAAAACTCTTAGATCAATTTCAAAGTTCTAATCAAAATGAGTTGCATCATTGATATTTCTGTATAATATGAACAGTAGGAATTTTCAATTAGTCCACGAAATCAATGATAAAGACAGTTTCATAGATCTAAATAGCGATTTTATTTCATCTCTGATACTACCATTATACAATGAACGGAAAATTTGGAAACATCAAATCTTTTTTAAATGGAAATCAACACTCTTTCCATAGTTCAGAGTCTTGAAATAGGCTGAAATATACAAATTCATCAGTTGAAATAAATAGTTCGTACCAGCTAAATTATGCGAGATTTATTCTGCAGCTGAATCCTCAATTTAGATGAAAACGACTTATTTTCTACCAAAACTGGTTTCAGCTGCTCGCGGATGAATAACTACTGGCAGAATTTTCTGGTAAATTATAGCGATGGAACTGGGAATTCGAAACGGCATTTTCGTGGAAGGTTTGGTGCTGGAAAATGAGAAGGTAACTTTTCAAAAGTTTAATTATGATTTTGGAAATTTAAGCCATGATGGAATTGGCAATTGGTTAGTTGAACAGCTCGGTTAAAGCGTATATCTGAGATCCTTGAATTGCCTGTTTAAATGGGAGTGTTTAGATTTCTTAATGTTGCTAAATTGAAAAGTATGAAACCATACAACTCACGATAGTTTTCTCTAGTATTTGAATTGAAGTATGTAGAAAATATTTATATCTCAGTGCTTATAAATTTTAAATTTTAAAGCATTGAGATATAACTCTAATAAGAATTTCTCTCGGAATGAAAAAAAAAATTCTTTGGTTGATTTCTTGAATACCTAATTTGCAACTTTGTAAACATTGGGTTCACTTTCTATAGTCCAAAAGAAGTTTATCGTAGTAAATCAATAAACTGGGGTTTTACATTTAATATTTTATTAATCTAAGAATGTACAGTCTTGTTTTTTTTTTTCTTTCATTTTAGGAATGTGTATTTTAGAACAAGTGTGGTAATCGTCAAAACATTCGAACTGGAAATTTTGATCAATCTCTACGTTTTTTAACTCCTTCAGTTAGTAAAACATATTTTTCAAAATGTTCGTCAGTGATGAAGTTTACACAAAATTCATTTGAGCTCGATCCTGGAAATTTGGCATATGGCCTTTATAACAAGTTTGCAGATTTCACGCAAATTTTAAATGAAATTAATTCAAAAATCTGTCTGTCCAGCAGTTCGAATGAAAGTTATTGTAATTACAAAGCAAAGAGAGCAAGGTATGTAAAATTCAGTTCATTGATTTCACATCAGTTGTCCAGAAACCTGTTAAATTTTGAGCCTAATAAAAGGAAAGATTGACCATCTGTCGGTCTGTACTTTTAGAAAAATGTAAATATGATGATTCCAAAACTCAATGATTTAACTATTTCAAATTTTGGATTACATTTTGTAATTAAAACTCCAGAATTTAAATTAATTTTTTAAATCGAGTGAAAAAAACGTGCCTAAAACAGGAATTCAATTTTTTGATGCTATTAATAATGCCAGGGATTTGTCACCAAATAATTCCGCAAGTGACGACAAGAGAGATCCAGTAAAAACTCTAAATTCAAGCCAAATTTGATACTTTTTAACCGTTATATCGCAATGCCATATATAAATCTTTCTCTGGCATAGCAATTTTATTAAAGAATCTGTGAGAAAGTTATGAGGAGGCCATACACTCTAGTTTCTTTAACTTTGGCTAAAAACATAAGACAGTATTTACGTTACGACAATTAGTAAGGGCTAGATCAATATAAAAAGTTATTCTTGTATTAGTGAGTGGACTTTATTATTTAATAGGTCCAAAACTAAAAATTGCGAGAGTAACTCTCGACAATTCATAAGACAAAATACACAGATGTCTCAAAGATAAATACCTCCTTGTTTATTTTATCCATCCGGTAATTATATTTTCTTAGTAAACATTAGAAAATATCTTTAAAGAAATTCCATTTATTATAATAAATAGTGAGGTAGTTATAACTTTCCCATCAGCTTATACGAAAGTCTGCGAATGAGGATATCAAAAATTATAGAATTTGGCGGATTTAGAAACAATAAAACAAGGAAAAGAGTGTTAAAAAGTTGCTGATTTAAGTAAAATTGAGGTGAATAAGTACATGTAATTAGTTAAATATGCAAAATAAAATTTGCTGTAAGCACCATTTCTCATTGTTTTGGAAATGATGTGCTTTTTTATTATTCCCATTTGTTTGGCAGATTGAGCAGATGGTTTTTCTACCATCTGTTCCATTGCTCTATTTATAAAATTTACCTCATATGAGAAAACTACTATTAGAATTATTTTTAGAATAATTTAAATAAGAAATTGGAAATAGCTCATTAAAAAGTAGTAATTTTTCCTCTTTTTTATTTTAAAAGTATACTTAAAATTATTAATTTTGATTGCTCATTCAAAACTAATAATTTTTTCATCTTGCATTATTGAAAGAATATTTAAAAAAATCTTATTAGTTATAGCTCATTAAAGAAATAGTAATTTTGCGTTATTGAAAGAATACTTAAAAAATTTCCTTAATAATTGCTCATAAAAAATACTAATTTTTCCTCTTGCATAATTGAAGGAATACTTAAAAATTCTCATTAGTATGAGCTCATTAAAAATGATAATTTTGGATTATTTAAGGAATACTTCAAATATTTTCATTAGTAATTGTTCATTAAAAAATAATAAATTTTCCTCTCTCATTATTGAAAGAATATTTAAAAAATTCATTTTTTTAAAAATTAATCCTATTAAAATAGTAAGCCGGAATAAAAAATGGAGGAATATATACAAAAAATTCACCTGCAAAGATGGACTGTTCTGCTACTTAAATATTCAAATGAAAGAGGTAAGCTTTCCAGTCTAAAGGAAATCTATTATATTGCTTTAGTTACTCGACGTGCATTCAGGTCTATTCGATACCTCCCACACAATAGTAAACTATCTATGTGAATAAAGGTCAAATAAAGTTCCAGGAATTCTGCACGTATTCTTTGAAATGATGTATGCATCATTAGTATGCAAAACTAAAAAGGAAGTCCAAAAGTATGCATTTTGCATGCATTTGCTAACGGACGTTTCTGCGACCATTTGAGAGACAATAGTGAATTTCAAATTCCATATATAGTTCTAAAAGTATGTTTTATTCATAGAAGAAAGGAAAAAGTCAGTTTAATGCAAGTCTTGGATGCATAACCTTTTACTTTTAACAATGAAAGCCAAATGTACTGATTTGTTGAAAGAAGAATGAGAAATATTCTTGGCAGAAACGGGCTATTGTTTGGATGATGGCAAAATAACTCATCTTGTATTTATCTCAATCCGAAAACAGTTCTTGAATAATATACTTTATCAAATTTTCAAAAAATCTAAAGAGAAAATCTATTTTTAGTAACTTTAGAAAGAAATAAAGAATATGATATAAACTACTTTTGAAAAGGATGGAAAAATTATTCCTTATTATATCGGTATATAATTCCATTAATCTTAATTGCATAGAACTATTATGATTTTGACATAAAGGTTATTCAGATAAATACAAGATGACAAAATATCATCTTGTATTTATATGAATCGGAACACAGACTTGAATGATATACTTCATCAAATTTTGAAAAAGTCTGGAGACAATATTTATTTATAGTAACTTTCGAAATAATATATATATATATATATATTTATATGATGTAAACTACTGTCGAAAAGGTTGGAAAAATGATTTTTTATATCGATGTATGAAATATTTATTATACAGAGCTATTATGACTTTCAAATAAATTCTATTGAGATAAATACAAGATGGCAAAATAAATATCATCTTGTATTTATCACAATCCGAGCATATTCTTGAATAATATACTTTATGAGATTAAAAAAACATGTTTATCAGTTTTTGTCTACAAGTTAGGTTTTCT
This sequence comes from Argiope trifasciata, assembly GCA_026543055.1. Taxonomy (NCBI): domain Eukaryota; kingdom Metazoa; phylum Arthropoda; class Arachnida; order Araneae; family Araneidae; genus Argiope; species Argiope trifasciata. Next base: position 76,057 of record JAPMOQ010022346.1, read on the forward strand.
TATGTGACTCCAAACTATATTTTGTGTGGAATTTGTTTGAAAAAAATTTTACACTAAAAATCTAAAACTGAATTTTCACCAAATGTTCACAATGAAATCAAATCTCGGCGTATATCTTTAGTTGAATTTTTAAACAATTATTCTTCCTAAATTTCATAAATGAACTTGGTAAAAAGTTCTAATTCTCGTTTTGTAATTTCTAAACATCAACTCAACATGCTGTCAAAACCATCACTAAAAGGTTCTGCTATCAGTTTTTGTAGGCAGCTGATATTTATTTCAAAATTAACAGTCTCTTTCCCGCCAAATAAAGAATGCAGCTGCAGAATTCTACTCATATTTTTCTCAAACCATCTGCTAACTGAATTAATTCTCTAAACTGAAGAATCGGTGCTTTTTATCAGAAATTTTTGAGCAATACAAATAATTTTAATTTCGATTCAAAAAGTTTGATATTTTGATTCTTATTGTTTAATCTCCAGTGGTAGAATCGAAAATGGAATGAGGCAGTGATTTGTGATAAAGATATTGTCTCCAACGTCGCTTTCTGTGACATCACTGATGACAGAGTGCACAGTCTAATTGAAAATTCCGTCTGTCCCTACGACCTCCGTTACTCGAAAATGCCCAATAATTCAACTCATTTCGGAGAATATTAAAGTCTGCTAGCATTACAGGAAATGTCTGAGAGTCAAGAATGGATTCAGAACAGTTAACATTTTAGTACAATAAGAACGATATTGGAATTGGAAGCTGAAATTTGATAGTTATTTGAAGAATGTTTTCGGAAACATTAATACTTTTTTGTAATAGTTAAATTAAAGTACCTCCTAGCCCTTTTGGTTTTAAATATCATGATATGTTTTTGGTGTTAACAAAAACAACACATTTCACATTAAATTAGCTTTGTTAATCGCATTTTCTTAGGGAATCAACTTTTTAAGCCTTTCTTCCTAATTTAATTTATTCATGTTGAAAGTTTTTTTTTATCTTCACGTAAAGAAGTCATTGTGGTAATGTACGTTCATTATTTCCTAAGCAATTGAACTGGATTCAAAGGAAAATTTCACCAAAGTATCTTATCCACAAGCGTTCTAAGATTTTTACAGAGTAATACTCAATAAATTAGAAATTAACTCAATGAATTAGAAATTTTCTGTAAATTATCAGAACAAAGTATCTGATTAACATACTTATTAGGATTTTAATAGTATGGAAATAATCAATAAATTAGAAAATTTCTGCATAGTTTTGGAACAAAGTATTTGGTCAACATACGTGTTGGGATTTTTTTTAGTATGGAAATGTTATAAAAATGCAGATATTAGAAATTTTCTGCATAGTTTCGGAAAAAAATTATACTGCAAGAAATATCTTTATACCATCTTAAAATTCAACATATTTTTTTCAGTTATACCAACTCCATTTTGCTTGAATTTCTTATTTATTTTTTATAAACTTTCTCAATATTTGATAAATAAATGAATAAGAGAAGTCGATTTTCTAATAAATAAATGTATAGATATTATACGCTGTTTGACAGTTCTCAAATTTTGATCCATTTTATATTTGCTTCTTGATATTTTAGTTTTATTTTTAAAGATATTTTGGAAAATTTTCTTATAATTTTAAATTTTATTAGACTAAAAAATTATTACTGTTGATTTCATGCTGCCCTTTGTACATGCGTGTTCAAAGAATTAAAAACTAAGTAATATTGTTATTTGGAAGAATATTATTTAATTTATTATATCGAAAAACTCATTAAAACTATTGTTATGTCTAATCCTTTTGGAAAAAAATTATTAAACAACAAATGTAAATACCAAGTAGAGAAAATAAATGCTCAAGGAGTTTTAAGAATGGTTTTTTAATTAACATTCATTAATATTCATTTTAATATTTTAATAAATTTCAAAATGATAAAATGATTATATTTTGTATCAATATTATGCTATTTGTATTTCCTCTAGTATGTATTTTATGCTTTTTTCGTAAAAACGTATTAAATCTGTAAATATTTGGTTCCCTATCAATACCGATTATAAATTTTTCATGCTAAAAAAAAATGAGGAATATTTAAATCTAATCGAAAAGATTCAAAAATAAATACACATTTATATTTATATCTAATTACATAATTTTTTCTAATTACAATTTTTCTTATAATTTTTAAACAAATTTATGTTTTATAATATATAATATTCTATAGTGTTTTCAGAATTTCCTAACATTTTTTTTATTTCTTGTGCTAAATATATTATATAACTAGCATTATTTTGCTGAATTATATTGGATAAACAAATAAAATATTGAAATACATTTTTTTTCTTCAAAATGAACCTGTTGTGGTGAAATTTTACGACCTAAAAATTATAACTTTCGAAAAGTTTTGTGATCTTGTCTGCGAAAGAGTATAGCTTGTTCTTTTTATCTATACTTATAATAAAGCTCAATGTGTGTGCGTGTGCGTGTGTGTGTGTGTTGACGCTCTACAGGTCAGACCGTTGGACCTACAGCTACCAAATTTGGTACATGTATACCTTGGATGGTGGGAATGTGCACCTCGGAGCCCTTTTTTTGAATTTTTAATTAGAATTTGAATTAATTAAAATTTAAACGAAATTTCGACGTTTTTCCGCTATAACTTCCGAAATTATTATCGGACAAACATGATTTTAACATCAATTTAAAGATAAAAAAAATTAGCTTTCTAATGGTATCAGTGTTTTAATGTATAACTCAAGCTTCTATTTTTATCGGATTTTTAAAGAAATATTTTAACCATGTTTTTTTAGCACGTGACTGGATAAAATAAAATAAGACAATGCCGGAAGTTCAAATGGAAAAACAACAACTATCATCGTAAATCAAATCTAAAGGAATACAGCTTTCAGCGTGACTGTAAAAAATAACATAAATATAAAATGTGATATCTTCTATAAAAAATAAATGCAAGGCAAAGGATTCTAAGAAATCTTTTGCAATATTTATATCATTAATTCAATAAATTATCATTATTTACAGTAAACCTGATTGAATTTAGACAGGATATGCATTGAAAATCCGACTTAATGGCATATTTTTATAATCGTTTGCAATATCTGTATCATTCATTCAATATTTTTTTCCCTTTTTGCGCTTTCTTTTAAAAACATATTTAACATTTTGGCAATATCACCGAAAAAACATTTTTTATATTTTGGAAGCATAATTAATAAATTATTAGAGCATTAAACTCAAAAAGTTTTTCCGAATAAAGTTACCGACTCTTTAACTACTAATAACTGAATCTTTTAACTTTAACTATTTCTTAAATTTTGGCTTAAAAATATATGATTTAATTGAAAATTTTAGACCGCATTACTCATGGCGAACCAGCTGGTCGCCAAAGGCGGCTAGTTATTAATAAAAAAGGGGTTTATTATCTATTTCATACCTGAAATAGATTCAATACTTTTTTGAAAATTATTAATGTCCCGTTGTTTGATGTTCTTTTTCCATTTGAATATGCGATAAATTCTCTCTCTCTCTGTGTGTATATATATATATATATATATATATATAAACATAAACGAAGGAACGATATTTTATATGTTAGGAGTGATATTGTTTAACAATTTTTTTAAATTACTAAATATTAGATTGAATTTAAATCATATCTTTCAGTCACTTTCTAATGCAGATCATCTGTTAAGACCTTTGAGTGTCCTCAATTATAATGCATCGTTTTAATATTTTCAAAGCTCAACTATTAATCAATTTATTAATTTAATTAATTTTTCTATATATGTTGTTAGTCAGCCTGGTTGTCAGCATTTTATCATTTTTATAATAATAAATAAAAAAAATTAAATATTTGCAATTGATAAAATGAAAAAATTCATTATAGTCCTACTTGGATGTGTGTTTATGAAACTTACTTTCATTAAGTTTGTAAAATTAATAATTAAATAAGTCACATCATTTTGATCTTAATAAGCTGTGAAACGATTGATTAAAAAATGTCCATAAATACTTCCAAAAATTGGCAAAACATTTACTTTCAATGCTCAAAAATATAAAATGAAGATTTGGGCATTTAAAAATTATATGCAATATCCAATTTTTTTCAAATTTATAGATTCTATTTTTTATTTAACGGAAGATCTTTTTTAAGCAACTTTAATTAAAACAAAACATTTTGATTTAATTGGTACAATAAATAACTTTTGACTTTAACTATCTTTAATTTGATCGTTGAAACGGCGATTTGTAACTATTCCAAGAGCAGAATAGCTTCAACTTATTTAAAATATTCAAGACATATTTCTCCCTTTTAAACGAATCGTTTGGCACTCTGAAAGTTGAACTTTAATTTAGAAGTTAAGCTAGCAACTAATTATATCTTTAATTAAAATTCGAAAATTATTATTGAAGTTCTGTTTATGATATTCTTAATTTTCGGAAGCAAGCCTTCCATGAAAATTCTAATTCGTATTTCAAATCTCACAGGAAAATATAATTCTAATTTCTCGTACGATAGAACTGAAATTTCTGCACAAACTCGTTTGGACAGAAAATATCTTATTTCCTCTTAAATAAAGGATTCATTAGGAAAATTTTCTCAATGGCTTCATTTACCGGAATAGATGAATAAGTTCGTTTCTATCGGTTTGAAAACCTTGAACAATAGAGTGAGAACCAATTTTCATTTAAAAGGATGAAGATATAATCAGATTTCTCCTTTTCTGGTTAAAACTTGCATTCGAATACGAAATAAAAGCTGAAATGTATAGTAAATACTATACATTTCAGTAACTATAGTATAAATCAGAACTATATTAGTAACTATAGTATAAATCAGAATCTTTAAGCCTTTTAAGAAATATATTTCTTATGGATTCCACTATTTCTACTAAGTGCGTGAAATCACCGGGTTCGTTTGTAGTGACCGTAAGGTATGCAAATCATCAGCAGGCTACAATAACGAACGATAACGACGTTTGTTAAACAGGAAGACAATTATCAAGGCATAATACCAAAAAAATGAAAAAAATAGATACTTTTGCATTGTATACTTCGTATTTGAGAAAATAAGTAATGAATGCTAAATACAATATTGCATTTCTACCAAAAATAATTCTATCAGTAAATCTCCGGACTGCTAGTTTTCTTGCCCGTGGGTTTAATTCTAATCTCCATAGATTAATCCGAGAACTAGAATTTAGTTTATAGAACTGCTTGTAATTGTTTACTTATGCTCTAAGGGATTCTAGATGTTTCTTTACAATTCCTGATAAGTGAGTCGGCAATATTCTTAAGATAAATAAATAGTATGGACATTTATTTGTTCTTCCTAACTAATGAATGTACCTCATATCTTAACTGTGTCATAAAATTAATATATTCCTTGTTGAAATCTTAAGTATTCCAGCTCATTTAATTATTTGTCTTTTCTACTTGACATAATTCGCTTATTGTATTATGAATTCCTTGGAGATATTACATCTAATTTGTCGCTAAATTGTGTTCTACAATTAATAGCCTCTTCATGTCAATATTGTGTACTCAAGTTTATTTACTCCTTTCTCTTTTCTACATAAATTTATCTACTTTTAATACAAATTATTTCTAATGAATAAATCTAATTTATTGCTTAATCCGTTGTTGTTTTTACTGTGGCACTGTCAAGCACACCGAAATATCTGTCAGCGATTTAAGCCTAAATTAGCTTCCCTTGTTTTTTCAGTAACGCCAATTAGGGCTAAGAGTATTTCACGCGTCATATTCGTGTTTCATAACCCCTTTTTTTAAAAGGAGCACGTTCACGCACCTCATAGATAGAACTCAAAAGAACAACATTCACGCCCGAATTAGAATGTCTAGATCACCGGGAAGACTCATTAACCCTTACGCCAGGATGCCGGCATTGCTTAATTCTATTCTATAATTATTTGCATCTCTGTGGCAATGATATATATGCTATTTAAGCTTATTTATATGCTTTTCTTTTCTTTATTCTGCAAGAATTTTTTTGATGTTCAAAAAACGATAATAAAATGTTAATAAAAATTAAATAAGCAATTGTGTTAGAGAAAATTTCATTTTCCACCTAATGGTGTTAATTTCTACTATTCAATTAGTGAAACAGCAAAGGAAATAAGTTTTATTATAAATAATTATATTGAAACACAAAGCGTATAATGGGCACATATCAGATCGTTATTTCTATTTTTTCCCCTTTCATTACTATTTTTTTAAATACATTATAGCTTTTTTGATATGGATAAAACAAAGCTACACCATTGTAACTTCGAAAAAATTAAAAAGAACTTATTTCAAATTACAGAATTAAAATAACTTACAGAATTTCAGGACAATGTTTTGAATTTTGACATTTTTATAAAGGTATATATATTTAACATGGCTTGTTCCACCATTGTAGTCATTGAATTTTGCAACCAATGTTTTCCTGTCTTCCATATGCTTCAATAATTTTAAAATTTTATAAATTTATCACTTAGTTTAGTGTTTTAATGTATTTAAAGCTATATTATCTGTTAAAAGAGAAATTAAAATTTGAAGTAATAATTTTTGTATTTAGCTTTAACAGTTTAAATACCATTATAAATTTGTAATGCATAGTTTGGTAAAGCATTAAAAATTCATATTACACAACTATGGTCTATTATCTGTATAAATAACATGTAAATTTACAAAGAAACAAATACAAAAACAATGCAAAGACCGTTTTGAGAGGTAACAGTGAATTTCAAATTATTACTGGACCAGAAAAAATTATTTAATCAGATTCTTAACTATTATATAAATTAATTAAATTTGTATAATCATATTTAAACTTATAAGTACTGCCTTCTCAATAGTTAAACCTTTAAAACCTACCTTCCTAATTTTCAGAATTAGAACTTCAGTGAAAATTCCACTTCATAATTTCAATCACAAGTTATGATAGAATCCACACATAGTACCGTTATTCAACAGAAAATTCGCGGCTAATTCATTTGTGGGCAATTATCTGTTCAAAACGAGAACACATCTTTCCCGCCAAAATGGAGGATTCAGCTGCAGAATCCATATCGCATAATTTTTCCCCTGCCAACCATTTTCCTAACTTGATGAATGGGATCATTTCCCCCGTTTCTGAAAGTAGGGAACAATAGACAATATCATTCAAAAAGGCTCGGTATCTTTGCATTTTCCATTTATTGTCTTAAGTTACGTCACAGACATTAAGAAATGAGATAATTCAAGACCTGCGATATGAAATTTGCCTCTTTTGATTCTTCTCTATACAGTTATTGTTGACAGAAAGCTAAGAGTAATTATAATATCCTTCTGTTTTACTTTATATTGTTTCTGTTTAAATCAAAATCTCAGATATTTTAAAGAATTCAGAGGTATGTTATTAGCCTTAAAACTTTCCAAGTTATTTAAGGTATAGAAATACAACCTGCATTATTAAGCTTTTTAATTTAAATAAAACAACAATGGGGAAAGCTGTAAATTTTTCCAGCTGTATTGCATCGAATAATATTTTTTTAAATTGAAATTTCATTGCAGTTTAGGGGCAGGTGTTTTTTGAACTTTTCATCAATGAAAAGTTTATTTTAAAGCATCACTGCATCTATTTTTAATTTTGTTGATTACACGTTATAAAGTCATCGAAATAATTTCATAATCAAACTATTCTTACCTAAAATTAAGTAAAAATTCTAATTATTAAAATAGATATACACATATAAACCCTAAAATTCAGTTTTAAGAAATTAAATTAGTAATTCTCAAATAACTCAGATTTGAACAAATATCAAATGTAATCTCAAAGTTATGGGTTTTATAGGTTCTGACGACTCAAATTTATATCGTAATTAATCTACGAGAAACGATGATTAAATTTTTCAGCAGTTTTATATGACTCAAAATTTAATCTAACAGAAAAATTTTGTAATAATCCTTAAATTCATTTGACAGAATTCTATTTAAATGTAAAGGCATAAATGTTGTCAAATTGCTATTTAAATGAATAAAATTTACTGGCTTAATCTAATTCATCAAAAAATTCAGATGCTGATTCCTTATCTAAAAGCAGCTAATACTAGCTTCAGCAGAAAACATCTCCTTTTCACCGCAGTAAAGGAATCAGCTGCAGAATAAATCTCGCATAATTTTACACGGAACGACGGATAGATTGACTTATTCCTTCCATTCTAGAGAGACTGAGCAGAGATCTTATTTCCATTTAAAAAGGGTTCAGAGTTTTCATATTTTCTGTTCTGGAGTTAAAATCAAAGACAATTTGAAAGAAATTCGAGATCTGCTCTGGAATAAAATATTTTATTTGATCGTCTTCTATGGCTATGTTGATGACAGATTGCAGAAACTAATTGAAAATTCTCTTTAAATTTATGGTATGTGAAAATTCCAAATATCTCGACCAATTATGGAGAATATAAATGCCTGGTTTAGAAGATATATGAGATAGATGGACTAAGTTTGAAGATTAAAAGCATCTATGGAAGTGTTTTAAACTAAAAGATTTCGGTAACGTTTGTTTTACTTTCGAGAACTTGTGGAATTTTTTCAAAAAAAAAAAAAAAAAAAAATATAGAATAATGTCATTTTCATTTGGAATGCTAAATTTTAAAGTTCAGCAATTTAATTTTGATCTTTTCAATTGAATTAGGGAGTTTTTGACTTAAAATTGAAATCTGACGCAGCACAAATTCTGTTGTGATTAGAACATAAATAAATTATATTGGACTCAATTTCGAGTGTTAGTTTATTTTTATAAAAGATTAAAAACATAATAAACGATATATAAAGAAACAAATATATATTAATAAACACAAAACGAATGAAAATAGATTAAAATATTAGACATGTAATAAAGAACAATTATACATGTAATAAGGAACAATTTATATTCGTAAAAACAAAAAGAATAAAAATAGGTTAAAATATTGAAACATTTGATAAAATCTTCATTTTAAGGCTCTTTTAATTAATTCTTAGAAAATATATTTTCTCAAACTCACTAAAAGATGGCGTCACTTGTATGGAATCAAATTTTTATTTAATTGATGATTAATTGGCATTTAAATTTCGAAAAGATTGAAATAAATAATATACTTTAATTTAGAGTACAAATTGACAACTACTTAAGACAAAAAATATTAAAATGTTTGTAGAAGATTATGGCATTTCTTCTTTTCAAAAATGGTAGTCGAGGTAAATAAAAGTTTTGATTTAAGATTAAAAATAAGGAAAAAATAACTGTAAATCTGATTGAAATTTTTTATGCGAAACATATTAAATCTGATTTAGCACCTTACAAATTTTATAAAAAAATTGATTATCAAATTCCATTTTCATGAACATGAAACAAATCAGGTTTAATCGAAGGTTAAAGTTGAAAATGGATAGTTAAAAAAATAGTATAATCAACTAAAGACATTTTAAAATAAAAGATACTGCTTTGTCTAGAATAATTGTTTTCTCTTTTGTCTAGACAAAGACTTAAATTTTTCTTGTTTTCATCTTTTACTTAAATCTAACAGAAATTTAAACAAAATACACGTTTTCTAGAGTAGAAGTCATATACGACATTTATAGAAAAGAAAAAAAGATCACATATCTATTATAATCTGATTATTCTTTTATATACATATATTTGAGCATATATCAACAATCATAAACAATATACTTCACTTTTACTTTTGAAACAAAGCAACAAAATTCTGGCTTAAGTTTCCTAGCGTGTTACAAACCCTGAATGCATTCAACCGACTCCTGGCAACTCACACTACAAACTAAGGCAACCGTAAAACTGGAGGAAGCAAAGGGGTTTATCAAATTACTTCCTGTAAAAAAATATGGCAGTTTCCTAATCCGGTACGAAGCAGAATCTTAAGTCCTGAAGAGTGAGCTTTCTTATCATCAATTAATTTACTCGGCTGCTTTTGCATAACTAACTTTCATTAAAACGTGGTACAGGTAGGCTAGTAATTACAAGAAGGCTTCCGGACTTAAGCAACAGAGTTTTGAAGGTCACGCCGAAGTTTCCCTGCGTGCTTTAATTAGAAATTCAGCAGCGCCCTGTCCTGTCCTGTCGTCGCAACTCAATCTCCACCGCCACTTTTTGGGAGTAGCCGAGGTGAGTTCTGGAACTGTGCCAGGTGCGTTTAAAGGCACATTCCGAAAGAGTTGCTTTGGGAAACTGAAACGTAATTTTGTTGTACTTTTTAATGGTGGTAATTAGTTTCCCAACAAATGAATTTTTAAGGATAGATTTTGTTTTTCGTTTCGGAAATATCCTTTAAAGAAAATGTGTTTTTTATTACATGTATAGAAATGATATTGTGAAGGGAAAAACATTTAAAAAAACGATGGAATTATTTTAGTATGAATGGTTTTATGAGGTTCGATATCAGTTAAATAAAATATCAGTATGCATAAGTGGTGATTAGTATGAGGAAAATGGAAATTCAATTGATGATACTAGTCTAATTTTGAATGATTTTATCAGGTACGATATCAGTTTAATAAAATATCAATATGCACCATTGGTGATTCGTATGGCGACAATAGAAATTCAATTGATAATATTAGTCTCGTTTTGCAAATGATGTTTGAAAAGGTATTGTTAAATTCTATTAGACATGTATAAGGGTAAAATATAAAGATATTACTTAGGAAGAAACGTTTTCCATGAATACATTCTAAACATTTATGCATTAGTGGAAATTAGTTTCATGCAAAAGGCACTTTTAAAATAGATTTATTTTTTCTTTTGTAAATGTTTGAAATAAAAATATTTTTATTATATGCAAGAATAGAAATTTATGAAGCAAATATATTGAAGCAATCAGTTTCTTATGAATGAATTTTTATTCTTAGATTCTAAGAGTCAGTAGATATAAGTGATAAATAATGTCTTTAAAATGTTTTTTTTAAAGATATTAATTTTTATTTCGAAACTGTTGTTAAAATAATGTTACCTTTACCTTTGAAGTTTTTACCTTTATAACCTTTGTTATAAATAATCATAGTATTGTTTAGAAACAAATTTAAAACATGTTCAGAAAATCATTTTCGTATCAATAGAATTTTTAATTGCAGATATCAAAGTGTTAGTAAACGAGGAAATCTATTTTCCACAAATGAATTTTTAAGAGTGAATAATTTTCCTTTTTAAAATATTAGCTTGATATTCACTCAGAGAATTTAAAACTATATTGGAAAAATAATTTTGTAGAATAGTGAATTTTACGAACAAATAATAGCATATTAGGGAATTTGAGTTTTACAGAAATTAGTTTTTATATGTATGTAATAGTTATTAAGTAAAATTTTCATTCATAAACCACAAATACTTATATAATATATTTAATTCCGATTTCTTTTTTTACAAATTGTTATGGATTGGCAAAATGAAATTGCAACATTTTTTTTTTTTGTATTCATCAGAGAATAGATTTCTTTTCTGCAGAAATTAATCTTTATATTTTGTTTTGATAAAGGATATATTTCTTATTAAATAAACCTAAAATCCTTAGAATGATATGTAGTTAAAATTTCTGAGTGGATTTTCAAAACAGATGTATTCTAAAATTTGTTTTATGTTATAAGAAATCTATCCATTTTATTTTTGCGTAATGTCAAAAAATATATTAATATAATTAATTAAACCAAACAACGAAAAATATTTCTGGTTTTCTTTCATAAATTTTGAATTTAAATGAAATTTAATCAAAAGATAACACAAGTATATTTTCACTGTTGCTTATTAAAATGAATACATACATATATATTTCGGATTATTAATTCATTTATAATTTTTCATCGTTTTTTCTCCCTTTTCTTTACTTCAAACACGTTTTACTTTCTTTTAGTGACGATAAAATTATTTTTGCTACTATTTCGTTTTAATTCGCGTTCTTAATAAAAATATTTCATTTATGTCACACATTTTTAATAACACGAGATACTTTTTTTGCTTTAAATACAACTGTTTCATTAAATTTCAATTAAATAAATTTGCTTGGTATTCGAAAAACGTTGAAAATGTATCGTTTTAGGATTGTTGGCAAATAATTTTATGTTTCCGTCTTATTATTTTTTTTCTTAGAAGCATTTTCAGTAAATGAAGTAATGGAAAAGCATTAATAGATTTAATTTGTAAAATAATTTATTGTATCTTTTAGTATATTTCATTTTAAGAAACATGCTGGCTCTCACAGAATTTAATTAACACTTTGATGAGATTTCACAGTTTGAAAATTAATTCACGCTTAGTAAATGTTGTTATGTAATATTTCATTTAGGTGATTAAAACGTGCTCATTAGAAATAATGAATCGATTAGATCCAAATTCATTTTACTATAAAAAGAGATTTCACTGTATCATTTAAAAACTATCCGTCTCTAAAAACAAATTAATTGGATTTTCAAATTATTCCCTTTTTTATGTTTACTAAGAGAGCTTTAATTTAATTTTCTGTATTTAGATATTTTAAAAGGATTTCATGTAAATGTAAATTTAAAATTCAATTTCTGATTTCAAATGAAATGTCTAGGGAACCACTTTAAAATAACTAATATTTGGACTTCTTAAAGAAAATATTTTTCAAAAAAAAATCACGATGAATGGCTTTGCGTGATCTGATTAATTTGATTAAAATTGAAGTGCTTATTCTTATTTAATATTACACCATTCTCAATTTAAAATAATAATCACGGATATTTGTGAGAAAAAAAAGACGATATCACTTTGACAGGTGGAAATAAAATATATCACTCCATTGTCAGCTGTAAATAAAATTTCTTACTGATTTGACAGTGATAAATAAAATTTATTTTTGCAATGACAGCTGAAATTTAAAATTATGTTTGCTTTCACAGTTGGAAATAAAATGCATCAGTAGTTAGACAGCTGGAAATGAAACTTATTATTTTTTGACACCTTTAAGTTTGTTTTATTACTGTTTGCGCAGATGCAAATGTATTTCCACAGTAACAATTACAATTGAAAATTATTTTTTAGTTCATAAATTGAAATTCATCATTGTATTGATAGTTATAAAAAGAATTTATCATCGCATTGATATTTACAAATAAAATTTATTACTGATTTAACAGCAGTAAAAAAAAATATTTTTACAATGATAACTGTACTTTAAAATTTATTTGCACTCCTAGAGAGAAATAAATTGCATAAATGATACGTCATCTGGAAATGAAACTTATTATTATGTTACTTTTAACTTAAGATTTATTACTGGCTATTTATATGCAAATGTTGTTCCACAAAAAAATCTACAATTTAAATTTGAGTTAATAGATGCAAGTAGAATTTATTATTGCATTAAAAATAAAATTCATTGCTAAATTGAAAGATTTGGATGAAATTTATTTGGGATTGATAACTCTAATGGAAATTTATTAACAATTAAAATCTATAAATAAACTTTATAACTCTATTTAAGTTAATATTTCTAAGTGTGTAGTTTATTACACGAATTCTGCTTTCTATTACATTCTCCAACTTGTGCGCAAAGTTTAATATTGTTAATGAATTTTATCTTTAAATTGACATTTGAAAGAAATTTATAACAGAATTGTTTTTATAAATAAAACTTATTATTGAATTGACAGCTCGAAGTGAAATTTGAAACAATATTGACTGTTCTAAGGGAAATATATTACTGATTTAATAAAATGTATAAATATTTATTTCTACATTTTAACGTATCCATTCTAAGTGAATATGACTTGCGCTCTGCTATTTATCCTCGCTTTGCTACATTTTGTGCACAATAGCTTTCATAAAGTTCGGCAAGTTATAAAGAGAATTTATCATTGTATTACAATTAACAAATATATTTTTTTAATAAATCGTCAGCTACAAACAAAATTTGTTACGATACCCACAGCTGTAAGGGAAATTTATTTTGGAAATAATAACTATAAATAAAATATATTACTCTATTGAAATCTATATTTCTAATGTTGCAGTGTATGACATGCACTCTGGTATTTGTGCGCACAGTCCCACTTGTTGCACAATTTTATATTGCATTATAAATTATCTTTAAATTGACACATGTAAAGCAAAGTTATTGCTGCATTTCTATTTACAAATAAAATGTTATTTAATCGACAACATTAAATAGTATTTATTACGATGTTGACTATTATGAGTAAAATGTAATACTGAATTAATAAATATAAATAAAGTTTATTAAGATATTATCTGTTCTAAGGGAAATTTATTACTGAATCAAGAGCTATAAATAAATTTTATTAAGATGCTGAATGTTTTAAGGGAAATTTATTACTGAATCAAGGGCTATAAATATAATTTATTATACTGCTTTTTCCACTATTTAGTGGGCATTCCAATATTTCTAATGCTGTACATTATGACATGCCATCTACTATTTACTTTCGCTTTATTCACAAATATTCGTAATTCCGAAAGCAACGTTTCATTTTCGAAGCTGAAATTTCGTGTTATTTGATCTCTTATTTGATGAACTATCCTTCTCATCTGTACGTTGCATAATGATGTCATTAAAAGGTGAAATGTAAAACCATATGATTGGAATAGAGATTTCCAGATACGATTTAAGTTAGATGTTTACAAAAGATCCAATTACGAAATATATCCCAAAATAATTCATTTTAAGACAGATTTTAATCAAATGAAATTACGCAGAGGTCTCTTAAATATTTACATTAGCATAAAAATATGTATAATTAGTTATCGTTAATAGATTTAGAGTGTTTTTCAAATGGATTAATCAAACACTATTTTTTCATCTTATCAGTAATTCATAAAATAATCAGCCTTATCTTTATTCTGAATCTTTCATTGAAATAAAACAATATAAAAAGGATAAAGAGTAAGTTTTTAAAGAATTAGTTGTGAGAGTAACTATAGAGAGAAAATAAAATGAAGAGCTCTATGTGTTTTACAAAAAACCGAAAAAAATTAATAGATTTTATATTTTGTTATTTAATATGAGTTATTATTTTTAAAAAAACAATGGAAAAAAAGAAAGGATATAATAAGTTATAGTAAATATCTAACTAAGAAGTTACTGTTAAATAAATAGTTACTTTTTTATTTTTAAAAATCTATGCTTCCAGTTCAAATCCTAATGTCATCAATATTCCTTCAGCAAGTTCTGCTGAATGATATTTGAGAAAAATAAAAATACAATAAATATCAATTTCCATAAATATCGCATACATTATAGAAATGTAAACAAGTAAATAAAGTTTATTTACATTTTTCTTATAATTCACTATGCAGTAACAATGCCAGCACTTATAATAAAGGTTAATTCGTGTACAGACAATTTCACTTATTTCCATCAAATATGACACTTGTATACGTTCGAGGTTGGAAAATGACTGTCATGTATTAACTAATATCATATAGAAACTTACCAATACCATATAGGTTAACTAATATCATATATTAACTAATGTCATATGGTAACTGTTATGCGCAGAATCTTAAAAAATAAATACTTGTTTACAGATTATATGTAGTACACATTGATGTATAAATGTATTGATCTTGGAAGAATTATTTTCGTGCTTACACGTGCTCTATCCATAATATACGGGGGCATTGAAGTTCACACTAATCATAAAAATCAGATTCAAGCAAATAGTGATCATTAACAGAAAAATATGTAGTTACCTTTGCACAAACCCACTGACAATGCCGAGTTTGTGTAGTAGATTCTGAGGGTAAAGGTTCCAGGGAACCAGATGGCATAAGTCTAATTTTAGCTCATACGAAAATGACGCTCACTCCCTTGCACAATCCGTTTCCATAGAAGGGCTCTTTCACGCATCTTGTATATATAACACATAGGAAAGAACAACCAGGCCTGAACCAGAACTCAAACTCGGAATATCCATATCACGGGTAACACACGCTAACTCGGATTTGATTCTCAAATATTAACTGATGGCTGTTATAGTAGAAATTATGACAGAATAATTAAAAAATCAATTATATGAATATAAATAACTTTGAAAATAAATTATATGCAGAGCACATTTCTGTAAAAATGTGATAGTGTTGTAAGTTTTGCTTCCTTGAAATAGGATGTTCTTTATCCACAATGTTCACAATCATTGATGTTAAAACTAATCATAAAAATCGGTTTGATACAAATATGTTTCTATTGTTGTTACCTATGGGCTAGGCCGGGATAGTCTGATTGTAGGGAGTTGGATTGTGTCTATTAGGTTGCGAGTTCAAACCTAGTTGCGAAGATTCCCCCTGTGTGGGGATCACTAGTGCAAGTATAAATCTGTCGAGATCACAAAGTCATCCATATCGAGAGTAATATCACTGGGGTTACTGGTTCAGAGGTGATTGTTCCCCAGTGCAGGTCTAAATTACGATATGTGAATGAAAATGCATGAACGAAGTCCACCCCATAAAATGGCTCATGACGCTTGAAGGGCAAAGTTTATTTTGGGTCTAGATGGCACTACCGAAAAAATCAAGAGAGCCCTCTTTCGGCGTAAATCCCTGTCTTCATAACAGCGGACTTGTCCAATGGGCTTGCTGTCCGAAACACAACCTACACGCAACAGCCCATAAACAATCCCGATGACCAAAACATTGATTTCAGCCGAGTCTTGTAGTAACTTGTGAGAATAAAGGCTGCTAATCAGAAGTCTGACTTAAACCCATATAATGATGACACTTATACAATCTATTCAACAAAACCATTTTACAGGAGGGGGAGGGTTCTATCACACACACCACAGATAAAATACATGGTAAAGAGCAACCAAACCCGAACCAGGAATCGAACCAGTTATGTCCAAATCAAGGGAAAGACTGGCTACACCTTGGCAAGGGCTCCGGAAGCAGAAAAATATGCATTCTGAATATATAATTTAAAAAACAACTACAAAAGACTCTGCTTTCTTTTATTTACATCATAGCTTAACGACCGAATAATAATAAGAAGAAACAAAAACCTTTTCTTCATTTTATTATTCTAGTCATTGCACATAGTCTCTTTCTTAACAGCAATAAAAACACATAGTTAAGTAAAAACAAACTAATGCAGTTATGATAAGTTAATTAGCTTTAACAGATTAAACCTAAACCTTTTCAACAAAAATAAAATATAAAAAAAAGATCGAATTACTTTAAACTGCTTACTCCGCTTCGTGTTTTTGATCGTAATGTGCTAAAAATGCAAATAAATCCAAAGCAAATATTATTGTTTTCGCTTTCGCCTAGAACGGATTTGGGAGTCCCATGGCAGGCGAGAAGATCAGGAAGTTTTGATAGTAGAAACAGCGCCAGTAGAAAGAAAAAAAAGAAAGATACAACAGCTCTTTCATGTTAAGAAACGGGATTTCTTTCTAAGCCATTATCTCGAAGCAAACGTCTTAAGTCGTTTTTGTGTTGATGCGATAAAAACAACATGTTTTATGTTTCTCGAATATGAAATGCAATCATATTATTCTCGGTAGGAACTTCATCCGGCTTATATTTGCTTTTGAGCCTTTGCGCTTTCGATGAAAATCTTGGGAAATCATATTCTTGGGATCAAGCCTTTGTTGACTCAATCGAGAATTCTTTACATTCAAAGAATTGATCAACGTTATATATGTGGAAAAAAACGAACTTTCCAGTTCAGTTAATCATTTAATAAGGATTAGATCAAAGCTATTACTAACATCGAAAATGTTTTATTATCTAAAAGTTTTGATAATTTGTTCACTTATTACTTGGTTTTTGGACTGTGCGTACAAGTTTGGTAGCGGTTGTCTGGTTGTAAGGATTCGGCTGCGAAACCTGTGGTTTTCCGATTCGAGTCAGGATTCCACCGAAGAACCGTTATGTATTCTGGTCTGGTACAAGTTAAACGTCTAGGGCAAACGCCCTTCCAATGGTGTGGAGAGTACGTGCCTGTCAGGTGTCATCCTTGTCATTTGATAGAGAATAAAAATTACAAGGTACGTCTCAAAATAGTTTTGCTTTAAAAGGAGTCGTAAATATAATTGAACTATCCGTACAGGATATATCATATTGCAATTGAAGGTTAATATATACAATAGTATTTAGATTGAAAATAGTTTTATAAATATTGATATCCTATTATCATATTAATTTTGATAGGGATTTGATCTGGCTCATATCTACTTTTGAGTCTGTTTGCGCTTTTTTTTTTTTTTTTTTGCAATTTTGCAAAACATAGTCTTGGGAGAGCAAGCATTTGTTGACTAAATAAAGAATTCTTCACATTAAAAAATAGATCAACGTTGCTTCACGAAAAAATAAGCTTTAAGACTTAAATTGATTGATTTGTCTGTGTGAATATAATCCAGAATGGATAAATAGTTAAAAATATGATAAAATTATAAACTCTGTTAAATTATATTTATGCTAATTAATTGTCTTCCCCTTTAATAGTGTAAATGAATGATTATTATTAATATTTTCTTTCGGAACAATTTTTTAAAATTTGTATTCGGAATTGAATATTTTTCAGTTGATAGTTTGTTTCCGATTTTAGTGACCAGTTATAAATTTGGCAGTTCCGGAATATTATGAATAGAAAAATTTACACTTTAAAGAAATAAAATTCCCATCGGTATTACTCTAATTCTAAACATATATGCGTAATAACAAATAAAATCAATGGCTTACAAAAATCAAATTTGGTAAGAAATTTTTCGACTACAATTGTAATTTTGCACCAAATTTTAGTTTCCGTCGTATGGAATAAACGTGAGTGAAAGGAAATTTGAATGTACGAATACAGTTAACTCCATGCCATGTATTTAATTCGTGCCAAATATTAAAGCTTCGCAACCTCAGTAAGTAAAGTACCTTTCGCTCAGTACACTGCATATTTGTGGTTCACAATTTTTTGCGGAATGTGGGGGAGTACCGAGTACCTTACTACAGTGTATGCAAGAAAGTTTTGGGAAGATTACAACCACAGTCTTTTTTTTTTCATTCACATATATTTGAAAACAATTGAGCTTGCATTTTTTATCTTTGAAAGATAATATTTTAATTAATTTAAATCCATGCAGTTTCATTTGTCGTTTCATTTTTTGTTTTAAACTTTTAAAATTACAGATGGAAAAAATTGATTTGTCTTTTACAAAGTATGTGTACAATATTTTACAATTCATTAAACATTTGAATCTATTTTGAGCTAGCTTATGTATAAATTTTATCATCCCTAATTTTGATAATTATTAGAACTAATGCATAATCCTATCTTCTATTTCAAGGACCTAACTTAAATATTTAAAATACTTAAGAAACGAAATAACTATAACTATATTCTCTAGTTTTAAATTCAAACAAGTGGAAAACGCTCTTGAATCTGTCTAAATTTCGCTGATTTCAAGCTTCACAGTCGATTGGCTGCTTAATGATGTCAACTTCACCAACTTGGTTGACGTCAGCAATTGCCACACTACCCATAATCCTCCTCGTATTTACCGATTAATTGGCAGCAAACACCGGACTCGCTGAAAAGGAAGAAAGGGTCCTTGAGTGTTTGCTATGAGAAAGGATTGTTAAGGCCCGAAATCCCTCCAAGGCTTGAGGATTGTTTTACTTTGCTCTTGAAAAGCTCCAGAACTCGCTTGTTACCGAGTGGGCTTCATTGTTGCGAAGATTTCTGTCTTGTGGCAGCAGAGCATTGTGTGCCATTTTGTGGTGGCAATTTAAAATGGAAAGAGAGACTTGTTTGAAATGAAAGGAAGTGAGGTTTTTGTTTGGAATCGTTTTCTGCACTCTGGAATGAAATGGATAAAAATGGTGGAAAAGCTATTATGTTCAGTTTTGTATTTGTTGGAAAGAAAGTACAGAAGTGAAAAATATATTTCCTGTTTCAGGATGAAAAAAATTTAATAAGGGCTGTTAATGCAGAATGCAGTTCTCTGAAGTATGGTATTATTAATATCTGAAACTTTTAAATAACCACAATTGTGCAGTATGTTTATTCTTTTTTTTAAATCTTCCTGCACTTTTCAGAAAAGGAAAAAAAAAAGAGTTTTATTCATTAAATGTATTGAAATTGAATTTGGATATTTTCAATTTGGTTTCCTTTTAGTGGAAAATGCTATTACAAAAGATTCACAAAGGGGAATAAATCAACAATATTTCAAATAATATATAATTCTATAAAAATATTAGAATACAAAGGTCTTTAAAAAGCTTTATAAAGCTGTTTATATAACATTTTTATATTCAATAGAATTTATTTTTATGCATTTTCATTTTTTCTTTATGTAAAAATCAATTTTTTAAAAGTTTATAATTCCATTATTAATACATTAATTTCAAATTTTGCCTTTTTTTTATGTGAATCAAAGTTTTGCTTAAATGTTTGCAAAAATATATGCTAAAATGTTTGCAATAAAAGGATAATCTGTTTACTGCATATTAAGTTGAAAAATTAAATTTTTATGTTAAGATGCTGATAGTATTTTGGTAAAGAATTTATAAAAAATGTAATTTCAAAATTAATTGTATTTTATAATTTGCTACAATTTAAATCTATATCCATTTAATTTAATGGAAGAATTTTCAATTTAATTTTAATGCAATTTAAAGTTTAAATTTACTTTTTAAGTTCAATTTTGAAGTATCAGTATTTTAATAATATGGATTAATAATATAATTTACTAATATTTCATATAGTTTCTACTTCCCTTGTTGACGGCCGATCTATGAATATTTTAATAATTTTTCCATATGCCGACGTCCTGGCATAGGGGTAGAGTGCCTTCTCCGAGATCTGGGCGTCCCGGATTTGAGCAACAGTTCGTGCAGGGTTGTTAATCTGTGTTCTATCAACGAGGAGTGTGAATGTGTCTCTCTGTAAAAAAAGGCTGTGCAAGCGAATGTGGAGCATGAAGTTGCTAAATCGTACTCTTGGTACTAATTGGCGCTACTGAGAAAACAAGGAATGCTAATTTAGGATTAAATCGCTGACAGCTTTCTGTCGGTGGGCTTGTTAAGTGCCATAAATAACAACAGCTGTTTTTTTCACACTGAATAGTATTACATACTGTATTTAAAGTTAACTCTTATTAAATTAAAATTCTATAGATGTTATAGGTGTTCTATGCAAGAATTTCTTCAAATTTCTTCAAATGCAAGAAAGGGTGAATTAAAAAACACAAACACATTTTTAAATACTTTTATATTATTGTTTTTCTTTGGCTTTGTTTTGCTTACTGTAATATACTGATTTCTGTATGATAAATTCAAAGAAAGTTTTGATAAATAGTTTTCTGATATATTGCATAAATCATGAAATTTTTGTTTGGCATCTCTAACTCTAATGCTGATTATTTTCTTCTTTCTGATCTTATAATTTTTACGTATGGTTTTCAACTAAGCAATCATGCTATTCGAATAGTTTAAATGTAATCACTTCCCCTTAAAAATTAAACTTTAACTTTTATCTAAAATAAATAAGAAACTATATTGATGTTTAGTATGACATCGATATCTTTGAAAAGTGTTTAATTAGTACGAGTTATACAGCAACAAAAAGATTTTTAAGAGCATTCCAAAGAAGACCATTAAATTACTACAAAAGATTGATTGGAAATTTTATGCAATCAACAGTTTATGCCTACCGACTAATTGACAGATGGTCCTGAATTATAATATTAGTAACTTTTTTCTCCGATGAAATATGATAGAATCAAACTTTAGATAAACGAAGTTTCCATGGCAACAGCGTGATAATTTTTCTGTGTCACATCTTGGACGCAATTTTATCCTTACTTTAAGAACCTCTACAATTTCAATCTTGCGAACTTTTCAAAACTTCTTTCCCGATCATTTATTGATTTGTGAAGAACCAGCTAAATTACTCAGGAAAACTCCAAATAACAATCCCAGCTTATTTACTCTCGCAATATATTTTCTCTCTCTTTTTATTTATCCTTACTTTCCTCTAGCCCTTAATGGAACTTTTTCCTCGAATTCTCAAATGATAAGAGCGACTATCTCCTAAAAACAGAAAACTAAAGATAAAAAAAAAAGAGTAGCTATATATATTTTTTTCTTTTCTTTCTTTTCGACATTAACAACAATATAAAGCTAAATTGTTATACTTTCTGAGCCAAGAATGTTTCCGTCGTCCCGATTCATTTTTCCGGCAAACTCTTCAATCAGTAGAAAGTAATCAGAAGAAGTGCAACAAAAATAGTGTTTTTATTGAAAAACGTGAATCATTTTCGTTGACGTGATGTGCATTATCAGAGATCTTCCAATAGAATTAGCGTACACAAGAAACAGAAAAAAATCGGGATATATTTCAAGTTTTATTGCGTTGTCGTAGTTGTTAGATTGGAACAACAAAGAGAGATGCCATCTTGCTTCACTTTTAGGAAATGAAGTGTAGAATTTATAACGGAAGTCTTTTCAGTCGAAGCAGGCTGTTATCCAAGAATCAGGACGCTGTTGTCAATGTATTTGGAAAATAATTCTTATTGGTTCGAAAATTTCGATGCCAATGGGCCATGAATTAAAAAAAATAGCCTCACGAATTTAAAAAGATAGAATTGAATGTGTTCTGTTCCAAATATTGTTCTTTTGATACATACCCCATTGTGACATTTATGTATTTTTTCTATCCATTTGAAAATTAATTAATTGATTAATTAATAATTAAGTATGACAATGCTGCAATCAATGAATTGGCAAAATAATATTTCTGGCATTATTTTGATGCCAATGCATTAAAACCAATATAAAGTAAAATGGCTTTCTTCCTGAGCCAAGAAAGTTTTTGTCGTTCCAATTAATTTTTCCAGCAAATTCTTCAATCTGTAGAAAGTAATGAGAAGAAGTGCAACAAAAATACTGTTTTTATTGAAAGAAAAATGAGGGCGCTCTTGTTAATGTATACTGGTAATAATAATTATTGGCTTGAAAATTTCGATGTCAATGTTGCATGAAATAAAAAATAGCCCCTATGACTTAAAACGATAGAACTGAAAGTATTATGTTCCAAATATTGTACCTTTATACCTACCGCATGCTGACATTCATGTGTTTTCTCAAATCATTTGCAAAATGATTTAATAATTAATTAACTAATTATTTTGAAGCATTGACTGTGCTAAAATAATCTTTAACGCAATAAAATGCTAAAATAATCTTTATAACATTATTTCGATACTAGTTTATTAAATCCGATTTAAAGTGAAATTGCTTCGTTTCTGAGCTAAGAATGTTTTTGTCGTTCCAATTCATTTTTTCAGCGAACACTTTAATAAGTAGAAAGCAATCAGAAGTGCAACAAAAATAATGTTTTTATTGAAAAAAGTAAATCATTTTCGTTGACGTGAGGTACATTATCAGAGATCTTCCAACAAAATTAGCGTACACAAGAAACGTAAAAAATTGGGATCTATATCAAGTTTTATTGCGTTGTCGTTGTTCTTAGATTGGAACAACAAAGAAGGGTGCCATCTAGCTTCACTTTTAGGAAATGAAGTATAGAATTTATAATGCGAGTCTTTTAATGTGAGAGGAATATTGCTCTAGAATGAGATCTCTATTGTGAATGTATTCTAAAATTAATCATTATTGGAGTTGGTTTAACAAAATTTCGATGTCGATAATTCATTAATTTAAAAAATAGATCCTCTGATTTGAAAAGATTGATTAACAAGTATGATATAGCAAATATTGTACCATTGATGTCATCTCCTCCTCTATGACATATTTAAAAATAAAATGATTTTCTAGCAGTGCATTCAATAAATTTGATAAATATTTATCTTTAACATCATACAATGAATTCTTTGATATAAATGGACAATTAAAACCATCTGAAGCAAAAGTTTTATACTTGATAAGCTTAGAATGTTTCTGTCGTTTTAATTCAATTTTTCCAATAGTGTACCAAACTGTACAATCAGTTGTAAGTGATCAGAAAAAATGCAAAAAATGCAGTTTTTATCTAAAAACATGAATCATTTTCTTTGAGTTGATGTGTATTTTTAGAGATCTTCCAACGGAAATAGCGTGAGTTAAAACACAGAAAAAATTAGGACGTATTTGAGGTTTTATTATACTGACGTATTTGTTAGAGTGAACAAGAAAGATAAATGCCATCTAGCGATAGTTTTAGGAAATAATGTGTAGAATTTAAAGCGAAAGTCGTTTCAGAAACTGGGTGAAGGATATTGTCCAAGAATGCGGGCGTTGTTCTCAATGTATTTCAAAAATAATTATTGATGCTGGTGTTATAAGAATATTTCGATGTGGATCGATCGGGAATTAACAATCACAACGAGTCTCTCTGGTGTAGAAAAAACATTGTCTTACAGATACTGTTTCAATAACGTCCTTCCTAGTGGATTTATCTACTTTCTGTAATCGTTTGTGGAATAATTTATTAAGTAATGAAAAAAATATATTTTACAGCAATGAGGGTTTGGCTATCACTGAGTTTGGTAAACAATATTTACCATTATTAACATGAATAAACTTCTGCATATTCATGGGCCATTAAAACCGATCTACAGTAAAAATTTTATACTCTCTGGGACAAGATTTTTTTCTTATTCTGATCAATTTTTTTATCAAGCATCTGAATTAGTAAAATAATGTAATAAAAGAGTGGAACATTTTTTTCCCTTACAAAACATCATTTATTTTGTTTTGTGTCATATACATCGTTTAAGTTCTTATAATGGAATTAACTTCCACGGAAAACATAAAAATTATTCGGGTATATAAGAAATTCTATTATATTGGTGTAGTTACCAGATTGGAACATTGAAGAAGGATAATATTGTCATCACTTTTAGGAAGTTAAGCACAGCATTTATAATGAGATTCTTTTTTCATAATGTGAAAGAATATTCTTCTCCAGGAATAATAATCAAATAATTCGATATATAAGTTATTATTATTAGAATGACATATGTGTTTGAAAGTGGATAGTACTTATCTGTTAATAATTGAAATAATTATCTGTCTGATAAAGAAAAAGCTTTGATAAAAAAAACTTGTTTAAATATTTAACTAGAGTGATAGTAATAACTATGCATTTAAGTAATAATTATCTCCTAATGAAAATTATCTCTCTCACCTAATTGACAGATAGCTCGATAATAAGTCTTTTTATAAGGTTGACATATAATATTTTCTAGAAATAAGAATCAATGAATTTGGAAATTAATCAATTGCTTTTATCAATTAATCAGGAAATAATCATCTTCAGAATTAAAAGAATCTAATTATCTAAAGGTCGATAAATAGCAATTTTGGTAAAAAAATCCATCATGGCGTTAATTATTTGCCGGCAATATCTGCATGCCTTAAAAGCGACAGTTAAAAAATATAAAAGCCAGATAAATGTAAATTAAATTAGAGTTTTGGGGTCTTAAGTGAAAACTACCAATTTTTGAATCAGATATGTCAAAGAGCAGACTGACCATCTATCTAATTTTTCAAAAAAAATGCTAAGTATTCATTCAAAACTGTAGCAACTTATATCAAATTCAATCATCAGAGAAAAAATCCAATCAATGCATATAACGATTCCTGGTACCTCAATTTTCATCGCATTCCAAAGATTAATCCCACTCTCCGAAAAAACCTCGAAAAATCACATTTTTTTTTGTAATTTTATTTAGCCTATATCATGCTGTTAAGCATTTATTAGAGTATGCTAGAGATTTGAAGACATGCAACTTTTGAGGCTTTTATATTGATTTCATTAGCTTCAAATTAAATATATTTCACTCCATCATGTAAACCGATCATTTTATTGTTAAAACTACAGAACTATACAAATTTTATACATAAAAAGAAAAATACTATTTATAGCTTTCTCCTCTCAACCGAAATAAATGTTTAACTTTATTTGTTGACTATAAACTGAAGATATATCGCCGAATCATGTAATTCTCCAAATCTACCAGAATAAAACTTTATACATGAGCATATTAAAATAAGGCAGATAAAAGTTTCCTTTTTTTTTCAATCTCCGATGTTTATTGCCCGAGAAATTTATGGTCGCATTCCAATGATTAATTGCAAAGAGCACATGAAAAATCACATGCTTTTATGGTCTTTTATAACTGTTTAGGCCATGTGGTTAATAAAATACAGCTTCAAATTAGCCAAATTTCACTTATAATTATGTAAGGCTCTTATTTTATCTGTTCAACTATAAAACTATATCCGTTTTATACATAAAAGGCTGAATTTTGTATTAGGTTTTCACCAAGTATCCGAAATAAATCTATAACTATTCTTGTTGACTGTAAACAAAACGTATATTATCGTATATAATTCCCCAGTTCTTCAATATAAACATTGTACAAGAAAATAAAAAACCGAAAAAGAAAGAGTTGCTTTTTCTTCTCAACTTGGATATTTATTGCCCCATTCTAGTGATTAATCGCTAAAAAATTCAAATGATCACAAGGTATTATCTTCTTTCATAGTTATCTTCCATTTATGTTTTGAAGTTAATATTACCCAACTTCAAATTAACCAAATTTCACTGAAACATGTAAGACTACCATTTTATTTTTTTAAATACAGAACTATACCCATTTTTTTGCACAAAAAACTAAATTTTACATATGGTTTTTACCGCGTATCCCAGATAAATCTGTAATTTCTCTTGCCAATCGGAAACTGAAGTTATATTATCGTATATAATTCTCCAGATCCCGAAAACGTGAAAAAAAGAGAGAGAGCTAATGTTTCTTCTCGGTTCCGATATTTTACTCCGTACTGTAGCGATCAATCGCCAGAAAATACACATAAAAGATCACTCAATGTTAGATTCTTTCTTAGCTATATTTCGCCTTTATTCAGTTCATGATACGCATCTTTAAATTTGCGAAATTTCTTCGGATCATGCAAGTCTGTCAAATTAGTTTTTCAAATACAGAACTGTGTCCATTTTATACACAAAATGCAAAATTTTACATATGGTTTTATCCCCGCATCCGAGGTAAATCTGTTACTTCACTTGCCGATAGAAAACTAAACATATATTGTCGAAGTATATAATTATCTACATCTTGAAAACATGCAAAGGGAAGAGAGATAACGAGATATGGCTAGTTTTTCTTCTCAACTCCGATATTTTCAACGTGCTATCGAGATTAATCGCCAAAAAACCCACAAAAGATCACAAAGTCTGAGGCTCTTTCTTAGCATTATTTCGTCTTTATCATGCAATTAATTATACACATCTTTAAATTTGCGAAATTTCTTTGAATCATGTAAGTCTATCAATTTTCAAATACAGAACTATATTTATTTTATACACAAAAAGCAAAATTTTACATATGGTTTTCTCCACGTATCCTAGATAAATCTATAACTTCTCTTGTCGACTGTAAACTCAAGATATATAGTCGAAGTACATAATTCTCTAGATCTTCAATATAAAACTTTGCACAAGAAAATAAAAAAATAGAGAAAGAAAGGGTTGCTTTTTCTTCTCCTCACTGATATTTATCGCCCAAGTTGTTGAGCACCCCTAGCAGGTTGGGACACTTTTATGGCAATGATATGACTCTTCGATTTACGACTCCGCCATAAAAATCCCTGGGAGCAAAACTGAAAACAAGACACCTTACAAGCTATCAAATAATGTGTGGACTGGTGGAAGGGAAGATAACTGGAAGCTCAATGTTTCACACAAAAAGAAAGAAAAGAAAGTTGAGGCATAGCGGCGAAATAAAGAAATATGGCTGACGACAAGAAGTGAGAAGGTTTATGGCAGAAAGCAATTAAAGTTGTAATACGATTTTAATCACAAAAGCTATTAGGGCTTGTGTGTGTTTTGTGTCGATATCGAGAAATATATTTGTAACAGAGATATGCTTTCTCTAGGGAGGAATTTTTATTATTTATGGCGACAGAACATGATTTTTAGTGGACGTCATCAGAATGACAGTATTTATTACTAATAATTTTGGTCAACAATTTATTTATAACTTAAATGCATGAGCTATATTTATTCTGCTAAGCCACTCAGATGAAGGATTCTTTGGGGTAGATATTGTGAAATGTATTTGTGTTAGTGTCTAGGGAGGAATTTTTGTTATTTAAGGTGATAGGTAGTGAAATGTAACATATATTATCAGAATGATAGTATTTATTACTAATAATTTTAGCTGATATGTTATATGTAACCTAAAAGGATGAACTGTATTCATTTTGCTAATTCATCAGATTAAAGTATTTTGTGTTGATATTGAGAAATATAGCTTTTATTCAAAGATACTTTGTCTAGAGAGGTTTTTTTATTATTTATGGTGACAAAAAGTGATTTTTAGTGAACGTCATCAGAATTAAAGTATTTATTACAAATAATTTTAGGCAACAATTAATGCATAACCTAAATACACGAGGTATATTTATTTTTTGAATCCACTCAGATCAGATATTCTTTTGGGTCGATATTGTGAAATGTATTTGCGATAGTGTCTAGGGATGAACTTTTGTTATTTACAGGGACAGGTAGTGAATTGTATCAGATATCATCAGAGTGAAAGTATTTATTTCTAATAATTTAGATATCATCAGAGTGATAGTATTTATTACTAATAATTTTAGCTGATAGGTTATATGTAACCCAAATGCATGAAATATATTGATTTGACTAATCCACTCAGATTAAAGTATTTCATCAAATTTAAATTTGTCTTTTTCTTAGATTTAGAGTAGGTAAATAATAAATATTTTTTCTTAAAAGCTACATGATTCTAACGAAGCATACAGCTCCAGTTAATGTAGGTATTGAGTATATGAAATCTGATTATGAGGGTTGAACTGATGTAGAAACGTATAGAGGAATCAGAGGATGTTTAACGGGGCGCCTAGCCCCGGCAGGGGCTTATCCCCGATCTGATAAATAAAGTGGACATGACTTCCAATAAATTGTCCTGATACTGTTGAAATGTAGGGAGAGATGTTAACACTTCGAGTGCCAAAGCTTAAGTGAAACGTATAGAGGACTATCATGAGAGGTCTCTTGAGTTTTTCTGGAGACATTGTTACGATTTAAAGCTATGCGAGATAGTTTCAGTTTTGCATCAAACCCCAATTTCAATCAAATCAAATTAAGATAAATCAATAAAATTTAGAGGTCAGGATAGAATTTCATTCCAATTTAGGAACTGGTCACTTTTTCCCATCCCACTCAAAGTTTACATTATAAAAATGCTATTCCCCCCTCTCTTTCTTTTGTTCTAATCTTCATTGAATATTTTAATTCAGTTTTCAACTATTTGATAAATTTGTTTGGCTTTTAAATTTATCTAATAATCGTATCCTTTTTTATTTTGTTTTTAACTAATCACCTTTGGCTGCTGTCTGCGTATACGGAAATTGTGATTATATTTAATTTCAGCTGAATCTATTTTTTATGTAATTTGATGCTTAAGATTTCAAATTTTTTAAAATAAAAACTATTTTATAAATTCGGCAAATCAATTTTAATAACTATTTGATAAAATATATAGCCATTGAAATAGAATGCGGTCAATAAAAATTACCTCTTTGGCAAATCAGCTTACTGCTTTTATCTCCAGCGCTTAGTCATCAACAATAAAAGATTCTACCATTTCTAAAATTTTACATATATATACATAAACTCATTCTATTTGATACTTAGATATATTAATTTGAAAAAAATATTGAAAAATTTTAACATTTTATACATTTGTCTTACAAAGTAAGACTTATGTAGGTTTTTTTTTTTTTTTTTTTTTTTTTTTTTATTTCTCGTATATGTATTATGGAGAAAGTATAGTCATTTTAAAAAATTATAACTTGACTTTTTGAAGAATTTTAGGCCTCAGGTAACTAAGAATTCGAAAAACACATTTTTGGAAGTCTTGACGAAGATAATTAAAAAACGCTTTAAACTGGAGGGTTGAAAACCGTTTTGGAAAACGCCTTTTGTAGAAAATTTGTAGATTTCTATCAAATTTTTGTGTTGATGAGGAAGTATATATGTAAAGCTGTTAGAATATAAATTAACAAAATATTTTTGTTGGTGTCCTGGCATAGGGATAGCTTATTTTCCCAGTGATTTGAGAGCCCGAAGTTCGAGTCCCAGTTCGGATATGATTGCTCCTCTTCTGTGAAAAAATACAATAGAATGTGACGTATGAAGTCTTTCTTTTGATCCTGGTTGGTGTTAACTGAAAAACCAGAGAATCTCAATCGGATTAAATCGCTTACAATTAACTGTAATCGTGGTTGTAAAGCGCCATAACTCGCAACCATATAATATTTGCATACGAAGACAGCTATACAAATAACTATATAAATGAATAACATTTAACATACAGATTTAACATTTATAGATTAGACACCTGCTTAATTTTGAGACCAAATACAAGCAAGACTCAATTGTCTGTTGGTCTGTCCTTTCAGATGAACGTAAATGCAATACCTCAAACATGCAATGCCTTAAATTTACCAAATCCGTCTTGGGAGTTTCTGACTACTGATCTTGTGTCAATTTTTTGCTCAAATTAATTAATAAAAACATATCTAAAGCGGAAAGTCGATTTTAGAGCCCTATTAACGCATGCGAATAATCGCCAGACAATTCACCAAGAAACACATGATAATTTCAGAAAACAAACTAAATTCAAGCCAGAAGTTAATGTTTCGTAATTAATGTGTGCCAATGTCGTGTAAAATGCTCTCTGGTATAAGTGGTTAGAGAGTATTCGAGAAAATTTTGAGAAAACCGCTGACTGTTTTTTTGAAGTGGT
This sequence comes from Argiope trifasciata, assembly GCA_026543055.1. NCBI lineage: Eukaryota > Metazoa > Arthropoda > Arachnida > Araneae > Araneidae > Argiope > Argiope trifasciata. The sequence goes on from JAPMOQ010022346.1 coordinate 106,870, forward strand.
TCTTAAACTTTGTTTTATTGCATCACTTGATAACCATATTACGAATAACAGAACCAAGTAGTTTTGATTTAATGAAATTGAAGCTCAACTGCTTCACATATTGGGGGCAACGTGGGCATTAGTCCAATAAATTCATGCCAAAGTTAATAATTCGTAACTAATGTATGTCAGTATAGTGTAATAAATTCTCTGGTACGATACGCGCATTCGAAAAAGTTTTGGGGAGGCCATTCATTCCGTTTTTTGTGAAGTGGTTATTCAAGAAGGAGCACTCTACTCTCTATTGCATCAGTTGAGAATCATGTTTCGAATCATCGAACCTAGTAGTTTTGCTTAAATAAACTTGGAGCTCAACTGCTTCACGTATTGAGTGCAACATGGACATTAGTCCGATGGATTCAACCAAAAAGTTAATATTTCGTAATTAATGTATGCCAGTGTCGTGCAATACGTTCTCTGGTATGGTAAGTGCATTAGAGAGTATTCGAGAAAGTTTTGAGTAGACTGCTTATTCTGGTTTTTAAAAGATGTTCAGCAGCTTTATATTCCATTGCCTCACGTGATAGCCATATTGCGAATAATAGAGCCAAGTAGTTTCGCTTAAATGAATTTGGAGCTCAACTGCATCACATATTGTGAACGATGTTGGCATTAGTCCCATAAATTCATACCAATTTTAATATTTTGTAACTAATGTATGCTGGTGTCGTGTAATGCGAACGCATTACACGACACCAGCATAAGTAAGGTGTATCTGCATTGCATCTGGTGTAAGTGCATTTGAGAGTATTCGAGAAAGTTTTGAGGAGACAGCTCCCTCTGTTTTTTTTCAAGTGGTTATTCAAGAAGAGACACTCTAGTCTTTGTTGCATCAGTTGAGAATCATGTTCCGAACAATCGAACCCAGTAGTTTTGCTTAAATAAACTTGGTGCTCAACTGCTTCACGTCTTGAGGGCAACGCGGACATTAGTCCAATAAAATGGATTGGAGATCCCGTTAATGAGAGATTCAGGACTACCGGTCCGTGTGATTGCCGCAAAGGCAGTTTAACAACGCATTATCCGAGCCTGTTAAGTAAATTTCCACTGACAATTTGCTGAGGGCACGTCCTGATTGGCATATACTGCTCTATTTGGATGGGTGGTATTCAATGGCATTCCGTGTATACTGCAATCCCGTACTGATAATTATGTGTCTACAGTTCGAATACGGAAAACTATCTACACTTCTATTTTAAAGCATAAGGAAAAATAAATGAAAATTGTATGAAAAGAAATCTGTTATTATACTAACAAGTAAAAAATAATTTTCACCACAAGTATGGTAATTAAAGACAAAATCCAAAAAATATAAGACTATATTTACTCTAATTAATGTTTATGGTATATTTCCAAGCTAGAATTTAGGATTTTCTTTCTTTGTGATAACTTCTATGGATTAATTCTTATTGAATTATTGTGTCTTGTCATGGCAATAAGAATTCTGGGAACGAGGAATACCTCGGCTCGTTGATCGAAGGGATCTGTGTGCCCCTGCCTATGTGTATCTTTGAATAAAGTCTTCATTTATACCCACAGTGTCATTTTCATTTTTTAAACAACCTTTGTGTCTAAAAACAATGAAATCTTTTATTTTCATCAGGAACACACTGAAATTCGTTAATTAGAGATGTGAATTAACTTGTAAGAAATGAGCTGAAAATAGATTTCAAAATTCATACTTCACAAACGTGAAATAGTTCCTTTTTTATTTTATGACATTTTTGAAATAATTCAAGTTAGTTTCGACGTTATTTAGGAAAAAATAGGGTGACGTATTTCAAATTTTCTTAAATTATTCTTTTTTCTCCATACATTTGGATTGATTAAATTACCCCTTAAAAGCATATGCCAAGGAATGAGGTGAAATGGCTTAATGCTTAAGGCATTTCGCCGTAATGCCTTATCAAGTTAACACAATTTTAAGATAATGCATTCTTGAAATAATACCATCATGACATAATGTATTAGTGGAATAATACCACCATGAGATAATGCATAATTGATACAACACAGCGTTGGAATAAGCAATATTAAGATAGCACAATATTGATATAAAGTTTTATTGAGATAAAACAGTATTAAGATAAAGCGCAATTGAAGTAACGAATTATTAAGATAATGCATTATTGAAATAACACAAAATTGAAATATGCGTTACTGAAATATCACAAAATGAGATAATGCATCGTTAAGATAATACAATATTTAGATAATGCATTATAGAGTTAATGAAATAATACAATCGGGAGATAATCCATTATTGTTATAACACGATATTGAAATAATGTTTTATTGAGATAATACAATGTTGAGATAGTGTATTATTGAGAAGTTACATTAATATGAAGTGTAAAACTATCTTTTGAGTAGTTAACATCAACGAATTATCCTATCTATGGACATATGCAGTACTCTTTAGTGCTAAAAGTTTTGGCAACAAAAATAATTCTTCATCGAAATAATGTTCTTCCGACGCAGCTGACTGGTTCACTTCAATTTTACTTTGCCTCTTATTTGGTGCTTTAGTCGAAGGAAGCAATCAGAAGATTGGGCACTGACGTAGCTTAAGTAATAGAAGTCTGCATTCACATCCATCAATCTTCGCCACAAGTCACCAGGAGTGGAATGGACAGTATTTTCGTCCTAGAAAAATAGATTTGCGTTTCTTCTTTTGTTCGACTAAGAGATTCAACATTGATTTTGCAGTCAAACACTGGTAAAGTTTCTTAATGGCTAAAAATCAGCGAGTTTAAAGAGAATGAACATTCTATCTTTGCATGATATAATAAATTGTATGAAATTATTTGCTTTTGGAAACCATTACGTATAAGATAAAAGATATCGCAAGACAGCTTATGATAATGTACTGTTAGATACTTTTCTAGTTACTTTTTGTGATGTGAATCTTGGAAGGATTGGCAACTGGCCTAGATTAAGTTAAAAAAAAAAGTTCTGAGCTAAGATCTATCCATCTTTGCCACAAATCATCGTGAGTTGAGTAGAGAGTCTTTTCTTGCTGGTAAAGTAGATTTTCTCCTCATTTTTTTGACATTTAAAGGATTCTGCATTGATTTTGAAGTCCAATATTGACATTTTTTTTAATATTCAAAATAAGCAAGTTAAAAGAGAAAGGAAATTTTGTTTTTACATAATTTAATCAACTGTTGTTATTGAAAATATTTATTGAGAATATTTTTAGTATAGAAAAAAAAATCACAGACAATTTTATGATAATGTATTAGTTAGATATTTCTCTAGTTATTTTTTGTTATGTGAACCATGAGAAGATTGGCAACTGGCCTATATTAAGTAAAAGAAGTTCTGTATCTAGACCTATCCATCTTTGCCAAAAATCATAGTGAGTGGAATAGAGTCTTCTCTTGCTGGTAAAGTAGATTTTCTCTTCTTTTCCTTTTGTCATTTAAAGGATTTTGTATTGATTTTTGAAGTCAAATATTAACAAATACTTTAATATTTAAAACAAGCAAGTTAAAGGAGAATAAAAATTATGTTTTTACATAATGTAATCAACTGTTGTCATTGCGGATATTTTATGAAACCATTAAGTACAGAAAAATAATCACAGAACATTTTATGATAATGTAATAGTTAGATTCATCTCTAGTTATTTTTTATTATGTGAATCATGAGAAGATTGGCAACTGGCCTAGATTAAGTAAAAGAAATTCTGAATTCAGATCTATCCTTCTTTGCCACAAATCATCCAGAGCGTAGTAGAGAGTCTTTTCTTGCTGGTAAAGTCGATTTGCTCTCATTTTGCTTTTGCCATATAAAGGATTCAGTATTGATTTTGCAATCACACATTAGGATATATTAGCAGATTTTAGTAATATCGAAAACAAGAAAATTTAAGGAGAATGAAAATTCTAATCTAATTTTCTCTTATTCCTAGTACAGATAAAATATAATAAAATGTAATAAAAAAATTCGAACCAGAGACTTTGAGGAATCTCCACGTATTAGGCAACCCTGATTTCAAAAAGTGCGTTTTTGGAAAATGTCATTCCATCTATCGGTCTACCTGTGAGAAAATAACACATGAATGCTTTGAACGAGAAGGTTAAAATTTGGTATGCGGTCTTTCTATCAAATGTACAAATTTCAATCAAATTTTGAGCAAAATCAGTTCAATGAAAGTTGAACAGAATACAAGTTACAACGACAAACTAATTCAAATACAAATTACATTGATAACTATATAAAGATGAGAACTGGATAGATATGTTTCGGTACACAGATTTATCATCTATGGACACTTGTCAGACTATGGCAAAAAAAAAGTGACTGTCTGTCAGTTTTTACTTTCATAATTATGTAAAAGCGATAATTGAAAAACCCAAAGACTTGCATGCAATTTTATGATTACATGAATCGATCTATTTCAGTTGTTTGGAAGAAACATGTCTAGAACTCTAATTCGATTTTCGGATACATTTCACAGCATTCTGAGTATAATTCGCCAAAAGCCTCGAAAATGACGACATAATAGATTCAGTAAAAATGGTAAATTCCTGTGCCGCTTTAATATTGAAAGCTAATCTTATGTATGGCATTCATTGGCATAAATAATTTATTAGATTTGGCAAGAAAAGTTTGGGAAGACCACTAAGTCTTTTTTGAAAAAGCAAACAATCCTTGTTCTGGGATACATTATGCTTTTGTAAAGCATTGTTTCTAAGTTGAAAATCATTGGCACATTTTTTGATAATATGCAGTGGTATACTTTCGTTATTTAAATCATCAAAATGTTGGCAACTGCCTTGGATTAAGTAAAAGAAGTTCAGTTACTTTTAGATTGATCAAGTGAGATAAGCAGTTTCTAGTTCTTCAAAATGTATTAATATATTCCCATCAAAAATAAAACACGTCAAAGTGTTTGAAGGTGAAACACGTTTTGAAGTGATTTTAAAAATCAGTTTTGAATACTAAGGTTCCCGGATTATATCATCGCTGACTTCAATTTTTTAATTAATTAAGATGCTTTAATCAAATTTTAGACTTTAAATATCAATAATGAACATCGTGACCGATTTTCAAGAAAACGGAAAAAAACTTTCTAATTTGTATTGGTTAATTTCAATATAAATGTGTTTCCTCGAGCACGTCATTGCTATGTTATTACTATGCTTATCATAAATCCTTTATAATAACGTCATTTAACTGATTATATACCTTTTTTAATAAAATTAATGTTGCTATCATTTTATAATAAATTTGTAAAAATATAAATGTAAGTTTTTATAAGAACTCTAAGAATGGATTTTTAACTAAAAACAAAAAAAGTATGCGGCCATTCGATTCGACTTCTTTTTGATACATTAATAATTCTATGACTTAGATAATGCGTTGGTAATTTTGTTGAAATAAATAAAATGTTTGATTAATTGATATCCTTTTACTAAAAAGGTTTATTATGTAGATTACTCTAAAATTCGTTATTCTATGTTAAACTAAGTCGAATTTAATGGTAGAAAATTTAGCATTGGTAAAAAAAGGGACTCGGATTTCTCAGAAAGGTGAACCCTTTTAAAATAAAGAATTTTAATAATTACCGTCTAAAATATTTATTAAATCTAAACATTATAAAATCAAAGATCCCAAGAAGAAAAAAAAATTATTTTTCTTCTTAAATACTAATCGTTTAGAATAATGTGATCATAGCTTGACCCATTACTGCCAGATACATTGTTGAATAATCGTTTGGCTGTTGGAAAAGGAAGAACAAATCTTATTAGTTAAAAGCTCGAGTTTCGTATAGATAATTAATCTTCTCGATCGTAAGCTCAAATTTTGCTAACAGAAAAAAATCCCTCAGCAATTTTCTAGAGTAATTAATGATTTTCCACCATTCAATATTGCATTTAATCTTTAAGAAGTGTCAGTTTCTTAATTGTACTTTGATAGAATCTAGAATAATGAATAATCTCGGGTAAGTTTGGTTGTTCTAGACATTAACTTTTTCTATGTGTAGCAAGTATGGTTTTGGATTTCCACATTGTACAGAAAATAAGAATGAGAGCATTTAAAACGATTACCATCATGTATTACCATCATTTAGAATTTTTTTTCTGTTAATCATTCTTTTCTTGAAGAATTATTTTCAATTTGGTAATAAATCGCTTTCTATGAATTTGAACTAATTATGTTTCATTTTTTAAAAAAATATGTAAATAATTAATTAAGAATTTATTCTATTAAAGGACAATATATTTACTATATAATTTTTTTGAATAGAAGGCAGCTTTTTTCCCAAATTGTCCATATTTCCAGATGTTAATATTTCACAGCTAGTGCCGTGCGAATCTTTTATTGGAAATAAAAAATATGATAAATGTTGAGTTAATAAATGTTTATATAACTTGTTCTTAATCATAATAATTTTTCTATGTAACTTAATAATTACATTGATTATTTAATAATGTATTTTATGCATATATATATATTAACAATATTACTTGCTTATTAAAATATCGATTTGGAAACATGAAATATATACATATATTAGTATAAAATATACAAACAATAATAGCAGGATGTATCACAAATCCACATTCAAATTATTTAAAATATATATTATCTAAAATGTTTCAAACTATTACGCTGATGTATTGAGTAAATTTTAATTTTTTTGTGTTAATCACTAATTTCTGGAAGATTTATTATTAATCTAGTAAAAAAGTATTTTCTCTGAATTAGAATAATTTTGTTTCTTTTAGAATAATTAATGTAAATAATTAGTCAAGCATTTATTCTATTAAAGCGTAACATATTCTCTAACTAAATAATTTTTAGTAAAATACAATTTTTTTCAAATTATTGGAATTTCCAGACAAATTCTCATTAAACTCAATGTGAGTTTTTTTTATTAGAAAAAGATCATGTAATGAATGTTGTAGTGATTAATATTTAAGTAACTAGTTCTTATTCATGATAATTTGTTCTTGTAAATTAATAATTATATCCATTTTGGGCCCCAATTATTAATCATGAATTATATAAAGAGGGTCCAAAATTAGAGCAATATTTGAATTTGTCACCATTCATGCAATAAAATGTTAATTTTCTATTTAAAACATTTGGCAGCCGATTGTTTGGGGTTAGTAAAACGAAATCGAGTTTTTAAAATTATTATTCCTATTATTAGTTGCGATATTTGATAGTTGATATTTTTTTTGCTTTCAAATTATTATGAAAGCTATGAAACGGAACATATTGAAATTGAAATCAAGTATAATTGGAATCAATTACTCAACATTAATTGTGTGATATTCTTAATTTACTACCATTTAATGTGATATTTTATTATTATTTTTTAAAATCTTAAATCCTATTGATAAATATCATTTTGCTCTAGCGAAGACAGATTTTTTATCCTTCACTAATTCTTTTGCTTAAATAAAATAAACAAGTCATAAAAAATATTTTTAAAGTCAATTACAACTTAGGACGAAAAAAGAAAAAAAATATTTTAATTACTTTTAATTAAAAAATTGCTATTAATATAAATATGTATATACATATGCAAAATCACAATAAAGAGTGGCAAAATAATTTTTTTTTCAGCTATCTAAAGCGTCATCACTCGAGGTATTTACTTCTATATGTATATCCTGCTAACTATCTTATATAAAAGAAATTTTTTCTCCCATATAAAACTAAAATTAATACAATTTATCAAAAAATTATTGATTTTTGCACAACTGGACTCGCTTTCTTCACCTTCACGTGAAAAATACTGAAATCCTTGCTTTTTACCGATTGAGATACTGTCTGTTGATTTCAGTTTCCATTACAATTTGCTGAAGCTCTATTGAAAATATTACAATTTAATTTATTTAATTATTCAATATTTTTCAAAAAATACATTGAACATCAAGTGTCGTCTACTAAACGCTTAAAAAATATATTTGGATTTAAGTGGTTGAATAAAAACTATTTTATTCACGATTGAAACTTTGAGCATTATATATAAATATATATATGTATATACGAGAGTGTGAACTGATAGTGGGAATTGAACAAAAATAAAAAAAAATGTATATAAATATCTCATTAAAAATTCTTTTACTGAGAAATATCAATAAATTTAATTGAATTAAGCAAGTTTAACAATTTAGGATTTCACAGAGATAAGACTTTGAATAATTCAAGAATTCCTCTCTATATTAATATCAAAGCATTAGCATAAATGAAAATCTACAAATGGAGTTTTGCATCTTTTAGCGATGAGACGCTGCAATCAGGTATGTCTCAATGCTAACTCTATTGGGTTTGAACTGCTACGGTAAGGAATAAATTATGATTCAATTCTCTAGCTTTTAAGCATGTTTATGCGCACAAACAATAGGATTTGCATTTACCATCTAAAAGTGCTGTTTGGAGAGTTTACTGCTTAAGCTCCAGCTGCTCTTTAAACTACTGAAAAGTTTGTTCAGTAGATATAAGCCATATTACAAACACATTATAAGATTTAACATGCACCAGACATGCTTGCAAGACAATTCTTCGGTTGACCGAGAACCGTCTTCAAAGCGGGTCTGAAGCATAGAAATTTTGACAAATAATTCTTTCATACCTTTCTTTGTCCGAAAAACTCAATTTTGAAATTGTATCTGTCTTTGTATGCCTAAAACCCTATACGGCTATTGCATATATGTGTATCTCTCTCTCTCTCTCTCTCTCTCTCTCTCTCTCTCTCTCTCTCTCTCTCTCTCTCTCTCTCTCTCTCTCTCTCTGTGTGTGTGTGTGTGTTATAGTAAATGTTACAGTAAAAGTAATAAATTCGCTGATTGTATAAAATTACCAGTGATTATGCATAATCACCATTGAATTTGATTAAAGTGATAAATTATTTCATATTTATCAAATTTACCAGTTAGTTTATAAAATCCCCAACTCGTAATGGGGATTTTACAAACTAACTGGTACATTTGAGTTTGATCGAACCGGTAAATTTCAGATGCCCGAACTGGGGCTCGAACTCTCAACGCTCAGATCACGGGGTAGACGAGCTGGCCTTATGCCTGGACGCCAGCATAGAACAGCTTGTATAATGACCAAAACATTTCATTTAAAGTTCACCCTTTGCATTTCAAGCTTTTTTCGGTCAAAAGAATTATAAGGAAAAACCTTCTAAGTTAATTTTTTATCAAATTATTTGAGCAAAATAGCAGATATAATTTCTTAATTTTGCTTTCTAGTTACTGAACTATAAATAAAGCTTTTCTGCCTATTAACCTTTAACTGGGGGATTTAAATTTTTGCTTCAATTGATTCTGAATCACACATCTCTAACTCAGATTTTATAAATTAGGCCACAAGTTCATAATTCGCACTTTTTTCAGCCAATGCTATTAAATGCATTCTCTCCCATTATTAGAAAGCATGATTGATGATTTTGGAAAGATCTCTCCCTCTTGGCACCTTTCAAAAATTTAAATTTCAGAAAATCAGATATAAAATACTATTAAAACATGTATTATGCAAGTATAAAAAAAAATGTTATTTTCCAAACAATAATCTTAGAAAAAAATATTAATTTTTTTTGAAGAAGATTATTAGAAAATTACGAATATTGAATAAAAAAACATTTGATGTTTCAGCAAGAAATTGACTTTTTAATGTATTCATCTACCTTAAATGCTAACGCATTCTGAAATTTACATACAAATGAACCGGAACCGAAAGAATGAGATTTAATATATGCAGAGATAAAATTCTTATTCTGAATATTCCGGTCTAAACGATATTGAGTTTCAAAAGTGAAAGGAATAAATAATGTCGAGGGCTGCCCTTCAACCTTTCAGAAAATTTAAGCGAAGAAAAAAACGAGCATTTCCCTTGGCTCCCAGAAATGCTCATTGCGTCATGAATTATTTAAGATAGTTTCGAACGCATTTTAGAAAAAGGATATTCGAAATTCTCCTTTTTTTCAATAAGATTTATTGCGATTCACAAATATGTGACCTTTTTGTCTTTTTGCTATTAAGATCGCATGGCAGATATTAATGCTTTCATTTCGACGAATTACCCAGTTTCACACTGAATACATCGTTTTAATTAATTTATTTATTTAGCTTTATATTTAATTTAGATTTCTTAATGTTATTTTCTCTGAAATGATAAGAAAAAATATTTAACGCATAATGTTTGTCTGAAAGATATAACTTAAATAATATACGGAAAATGTTTCGTAGTTGATAGATTTAGTTATTTAACTATCTTATTTCAAGCTATGGGATCATAGCGATGTGTGATTGAATTATTGATATACAAAGTTTCCAATGTTCCTATTTAAATAAAAATATGAATTTTTCTATAAAAGATACAATGCTTAGATATTTTCATTTTTATTTTTACTTATAAGCCAATGTAGCTCAAGAAAAATTTCGTGATTTCACTGTCTTCTAACTTGACGTTCCAAGTATCAGTGATTCCATCTTTCGTTGGGCTACCACTATTACTCTTTGTTTTACTTTTTTATTGAAATATATAAGGCCTTCCTTATCGTGAATGTGTGGTTTTGCTAAGTTAATTCAGAATTCACAGATATTTGAAAGGTCTTGGAAATACATCTAACTTTTGCATCGAATTATAGTACAAATGTTTTAATTTGAGTAAGGTTTGATAAATCAGGAGCTGTTACAACAATTTAAGGTTTTTTCTACTAAAACACTCTATTGATATTTTTGCTGTGTGACAAGGAGCTGAATCCTGCTGAAAAATAAATGATGTTCTGTTAGGAAAGATATCTTTGCTAATTCTGGCTCTAGAATTTTCTCAATGTGTATTTTTTTTGTTTCTTAATATCCACTTGAAGCTGACTAGTTTTGTCTGCTAACATGCATGATCAAATCATGACACTGTTTTTTTCACAATCATATGGAGGATGTATCTCTTCTTCGTCTTACATTTTTGTCATTTATAGCCAAATAACAATATCTTAATTTTATATTTATCTTATGACCACTGGTCATTTTTTAAATAAATATGTTTCTATACCCATTGCGCTATTGTAAATTGAGATAAGATTTTTTCTTTGAATTCTACCTCCAATACCTGATAATCACTTCATTGTTTTCGAATTGACCGAAGTATCAGTTATTCAGCTAATTTCTGATGGCCTCTGATGATATTCTTCCATCTTCCAGACACGCTATTTTATTATTCTATAATTTAGAGGTTGAAGTGTAGCACGGTGTGCCCCCGAGTTTATCGCCAAAATGGTAACCCAACGGAACTTTCTTACAGTAACCCTAATTCTGTTTTGTTTACTACTTTTTACAATAGTTGAGTTGTTCAGGAACTACAACTGTTTTATAATAAATTTAATATTTAAAATATCGATTTCAGATCATTTACATTTTGCTTATTATTTTAATTTAAAATTTATTATACAAAGAGAGTTTAGAATAAACTTAATATTAATTAAAATAACATTTATTTCATTTTTAATGTTAATATTTACAAATTTTTTTTTCGTTTTCACATTTTTAATTATCACTATGCGAATTCGCAAATCGTCTGCGTTTTCGTATTAAAAGAAGTCTGCCATGAAATTATTCGCAGTTCTCCTAATTCTTTTGGTGCTCCAACGTTTGGTTCCCTCGAAATATTATTATGTCCGCAATCGTACAGGAGTGTATGTTTGGTAGTTGGGATTGTAGGAACTATTTCGAACCTCTGAATGGATGAACAGTGATTGGAATATTTTTAATGAGTTGATGAGGCTTGGAAAGAATGCTTTAAGTGTTATGAAGTGTTAAGTGTTTATGAAAAGATGAAATAAAGCAAGTAAGTACATTGAATATTAAAAATTTTATATAATATTCGTTCCTATAACACCATTTATTCTTACTTGTAATATTATTATGCACTATTCTTTAATCCACTCCATCCATCTGTTCAATTTGCTAGCGAAGCTACTGCATTCCCGCTCCGTATGAAAGCGAAGGCCTATGATGTTTTTTTAAAGTTAAAATATACTGCCTGGTACCTTCTACTGATGCCGAAGGCATCTGTAGAAGGCACCGCGCAGTATTAAACAAATAATTATAATTAGTTAAACATTCTAAATAAAAAGAAACGAAATGGCAACCTTAATTGTTCCGCCGAACAGTTTGCTTATTTTGTCCGCCGTCTTTGTTGGCGACTTGGCATCCTTGGCGTAGCAAGGGGCTCACTATTCTAACTTTTACCCATTTAAAAATGCTATTTAACTTTTTCGACTTTTGGGAGGCTTTGTTTTTTTATTTATTTTTTCTCTTGATATGTAAAAAAGAAGAAAAACGCATACGCCAAATATAGTTCCATAATCACTCACATGTCTTTCAAGTTTAGCAAAGAAAAAAAAACACATTCTTGTGTCAATATCTTCAGTTCTTTTAATAAATACTCAATTTACTGTTTTATATAATGCCATAACTTCTTGAATAAATATTAAAAATATTTTCAGAACATCATATTAAATATTAGAAAACTTTTACAAAAATTCATGCATGTAATTTAATTGCACAAAAATGTTTCTTCTACAGAAACACAATAATAACTTCCCCATTTTTAAACACGAGTTGTTGACATACAGTTTTAAGTCCGTACTTCAAATCGTTTCATACCCAGTTCATTCTAAGAGTATCAGACGATTCGAGAGACTTGAATAGTCATGCGATGTCTCACTTCTATGAGTCTTTTATAAGCACTTTTCACTGTCACTTTTATTTGGTATTATTACCTTTATTTTATACAATTTATTACAAGTCCGTATCTCAGTCGGTAAAATTTAAGCATTTCACTATTTTTCATGTGAAAGTGAAGAACGCGAGTTCAATTTTTGCGATTATTAATGATAACCCTTCATCAGTTTCATAAATTAGAAACGAAAAAAAAGCTAATGAATAGTACAAAAAATAATAGTCCTGTACCATATAAAGAAAAAAAAAAGGGAAAATTGCAAAGAAATTCGCTTTCTAATTTGCCCCTTAATATTATGATTCTGTCATATGTATATACGTATTAATATTAACTGTAATTATTTAATAAAAAGTAAATCAAACACAATTTTTCTTTATTGGCCTAGGCAGGAATTGACTTAAAAATGTATTTTTTATATTACTTGTTACTTTAAAAACACCATAAAATTACTTTGCTCCATTTAATTTTGCATTGGATAAAAACGTTCGCTATATGGGAATCTTACCCCACATGAATATTAACGGTAACTGAAAATTTGCATAGATAGGAGAACACAAATGGAATTTTACACACACACACTAAGATACGGCATTCCGATCCGCCATATTCCGACCAGAGATCCATTGTATTTCAAAGGCTGCGAAAAGGAATAAATTATTCCTAAAGCTTTCCCTCCAGCTTTTAAATATGTTTATGCAGAGAGAAAATGAGCTTTGCCTTTGGCTCCTCCAAATGCTGTTGGAATCGTGAATTATTTAAGCTCGTTTCGAGCATCAGAGAAAGAGGAAAAACACATTGAAATTAAAGAAGAGCTCTTTTGGGTTAGGATATGAAATAGTCCCGGCCGCCGTTTTCATATAAAAGGGGTGAATATATTTTTAAAATTTGAAATTTCGTTAGAGTACAATCTTGCAGGTTGGATGGATGGAAGTTTACCGGTAGTATTATATGACGAAAAAGTAGAGGGGGTAATATATATTGCATTATTTATGAATTTTATCTAAATTTCTGAATTGAAATCCAGGCATATAACAGTATTAAAAAAACGGAATTTATAAAATAGGGGTTAAGTGCATACTGTTTGACGTTCTTTATTCGTTTTTTTTAATATTTGTCTGGAAGTAATTTCAGGGAATTTTTAAAATCGTCTGTAAATAAGATGTAAATGCGTATTATAAATTTCTTATCTACTCTCCAGGTGTAGTAGTTGCTATTCTTTCATAAAATTTGAAGAAAATTAGGGGACGTATGTTTCAAATTTTTATTTATGAAGGGAGGTGTAAAAGACAATGTATAAATTATTCTATTTGGGTATTGAAGTCAGTACCCAAATATAATAAATAATTATAAATAACTATTATTATTATTAATAATAATAACAATTTCACTGCTTCCTTTTTTTTTCTTTTTTTGAAGAAACTGCAAAAAAGCAATGCATGATTTTTTTTATTATTTTATTATTAAACGCAAGGAAACGAAACGAAACAAAACAAAACAAAAAAATGTGAGCAAAAGCTGAATTTTTTTTTATTGTAAATGTATTTAATTTTAATATTAGTTTACTATTCCGTGTTATCTCGGGTGAACGAAAAAATGTTAAATATTAATCTTTGTATGATAGTTTTTGAAACAAGGGACAACACAAAGGGATACTTAACATTCTATACACTGGTATCTGGTCACTTTAATTATCGGTTTACCAGTGGAATCTCTTTTATTGCAGCACAGAGTAAGCCGTCTCGTTGGATTTCATTTTTTTTACAGCGGGAATCACTATGAGAAAAATCATCACCATTATTTTACTTTTTTACAACGCAACTATCATTTTTATATATTGCTGATCCAAAACTAGACGTATACTATACAATAGGGGAAATCACAAAATCCAGTCTCACCAAAAGAACCGCGAAACGAACAAAACTTGGCAAACTGCCAATCAAAGCTAAATAATTCCTTTCATTTTTTTCTAGGCGTTATAAAATCGTGATAAAACAATTCGTAATGACAAATTCTGCCTCACCCGAGTTTTTTTGAAATTATAATTAACTGCAATAAATTCGAACCCGAGATATCTCCGAATTATAGGGAAAGCGGTTAAAGATAAATTAAGATTCTGAGATATGAGTAAATACCTTAAATGCTATTAATGATACAATATCTTAGTGGTGAGAGGATTATCTTGTTAATGGATTGTGGGTGGTTATGATATCTTGCCATGAACAGTTTTAAAGAAAGCCAGCATGTTCAACAATGAAATTTCAAAGAAGAATGCACCAGTTGGCAATGTAATTTGGGCTTTTATTTTTTCCTAACAGAAATATTCTTGCAAAAGGCAATAATCGCTATGTTTTGAATGTTGAGAAATCAATTAGATATGACAAATCGATATCTTACAATAAAAATCATTACAGATTCATAAAATAAACTCTAGCATTATGAAAAAAAATTTGAAACGGCATTATATGTGATTCAATTTTAGAATTTAATTTTATTTTTAATTAATTGATTACTAAATTTTTATCTTAATTATACTAGTATTAAGTTCATTATAAAATGTTCTCTTATTTCCTGATACGATTATCTCTTTTTACTAAATTATATTTTTCTGCCTCTATAAAATTGCTGACTACAATATTTTTTAATGCTCCAAGTCAATTGATGAAAATCCTAAAAGCTTTCAATACACCTAAGGTTCTTTCAATAGTCTATGCGTGTCAAAGAAATCCCTATCAAAATCACATTGTAAAATCACAGAAGGGAAAATTGTTGGGTTTTTTGTTTTTTTTTTTGCTCTTGTGTTTTGATGTGGATTGGCGTATCTTTTATTACGATTTGTTTTTTGTACAAATTATGACTCTCAGGCTGTATTAAGGCTGACAATTTCAAACGTGTGTGTGCGTGTAAACACACACACGTTCATATATAAGGGAGAGAAATTATCTGTAATTATAGAACTCAAATCAAGCATAATTTTCTACTGAATTGCTACATAGCAAGTGAAATTCTTTAAATTATTCTTGAAATGGAGCCATTTGTTTGCTAAGAATTTGGTTAATTCATGCTTTAAATGAGAACTTTCATTGTGTTTCAAGTTTTCGTAAAATTCATTTTCTTAAGAATTTTTCATTTCTTCTGGACATAAATTTCATATAAAACGTTTTTATTTATAAATTGAAATGATCAAATTCCTCCCTTATTTAGGTAGAAAATAACATCTTTGCTATTTTGTAAAACTTTCTTTTAAATTCAACTAAATTTTATTGTTAATCTGTTTTTTATACTATTCTAAGCATACAGAAATGTCAGCTGATATTTTTATATTCATTTCGGTAACTTGATATAAGTTACAGTTATAGTCATTTACTCACAACAATTTTTCATTTATTGTGGACGTAAATTTTATACAAAACGTTTTTTGGATACATTGAAAGGATCAAATTCCTCCCTTATTCAGGCCAAAAATAACAACTTTATTGTTTTGCAGAATATTTTGAACAATAAAGTACAACTTTCTTTTTAATTCAACTACATTTTATTGTTAATCTGTTTTTTATAATTCTATGCATACAAAAATGTAAGCTGATATTTTTATATCCATTTAGGGAACTTGATAATTTTCAATCTTAACTTTTTTTGACAGTTTGATTTTTGAATTTATCTAGTTTAAGGTTATTTCAGGACGAAATATTTATATACCTGTAGAATTTGATACTTTCAACTAAAACTGGTTGACGTATGCGTCAATTGAATAGATTTTAGAATCTTTACATTTTCGTACTTTACCAATAGGATTAAAAAAGTATTTTTTAAAGTCAGCTGAATTAAAGCTGCATCTTCAATTCAGCTGACATTTCTCGCACCAAAACTTTATGCCTCACCATCAGGATTTAATTGAATATGAATCAGATATAATATAAATGACATTTAAAACTTCCTATATTACAGTGAAAAAAAATGAGGCACTCTCTGATTACCTTGATCATCATAGCCATTATTCTACTGTGAATACAGGAACATATGAACCCCATACACATTGAAGGACATTCAAAATTTCTTATACTTCAGTGAGTTAAAAAGAGGGAAACTCTCATTACCGTGTAGATTATTATAGTCATTATTCTGCTATGAATACAAAAACATATGAATCACATGGACATCGAAGGTCAGTCAACATTTCCTATACTACCGTTAAAATGCGAGAAACTCTCATTACCGTGCAGATAATTATAGTCATTATTCTGTTATGAATACAAAAACATATGAATCACAAGGACATTGAAGGTCAGTCAACATTTCCTATACTACCGTTAAAATGCGAGAAATTCTCATTACCGTGCAGATTATTATAGTCATTATTCTACTATGAATACAAAAACATATGAATCACAAGGACATTGAAGGTCAGTCAACATTTCCTATACTACAGTTAAAATGCGAGAAACACTCATTACCGTGTAGATCATCAGGGTCATTATTCTGATATTAATAAAAATATTAAGAAATACATGTTTATGTTTATTAAGTGAGTATAAGAAAATACAACTAGAATTATTTACTTAAAAAATGAACTAGTTTCTCCTCTCTGTACAAATGAGTGCAGTTGTGGTAGCAGCAAATTTTATTATTATTATTTTGGTTAGAGTTACGTCATCAGCTTTTGCAAAATTAATTATGTGCTTGATATCTGAAATTTTGTAGAATTTTTTACTCAATGGCAGTCTTTTATTTTCATATTTTTGAAATTTAGCTGTACGTAAGTCATAACTATATTATTTCGTATCAGTGATATTTTCTTTTAATTTGTTTGATAAGATATTGATCTCCAAATTAAAAGTGATTAGGATTTGAATTCAAAAGTTTTTTTTTCAATGCCAGTGCTTTTATAAAAATACTTTAATAATTCCGTTTGCTTCTTATCTTTATTGTGTGAAAGAGATTTTTATCCACTTACAGACGTTATTTCGCCTATATTGGAATTTAACACTTATTTCGTCTTTTTTTTTTGCACATAGTGATTATCTTTATTAAATAAAATAATTCTTAACTTTATATTTCTTTCTATATATTTTTAAATCGTCTCAGTTTTTTGCATAAATTTGATTCTGTTTTTAGAATAAAGTTGAAGTAAGCATGTTAAATGAAATTCGATATATTTTACTTTCATATTAATCATAGCAGGATTTTTCTGCTCTAACTGCAAAAATAACCTCGATGGAACTGAAAAACAAAATGTTGGAATTTAAAAATTAACTTTTCTGTAAATAAAACTAAGAATACTTTTTAAAAAAAATGTCACAATATCTTCAAAGTAAACACGCCGTAATCAAAAAAGTTTAGTTTAAAACTCAATTTCACATATATACTCGCTTTTATATAGATTTTCGAATCTGGAGAAGTGTATAAATAGTTTTTTTCTGTTTCGTAGATCTTATAAATTGCTTCCAGGCATTTGTATTCCTCCAAATCACTTGAACTATTTTATGTTTGCGTGTGACAAAATATAAAGACAATTTTCATTTAGTTTCTACCATCTACCATCAACATGGCTAAAGAGGAGAATCAAATAAAATATATTACAAATAGCGATTTTATTTCAAATTGCTTTTAACTTTATCCTTAGACAATAAATTAAAAATTAGTGATATATAAAAAATTAATTCAATTCCTACTTAGGTCAACAAAGAAAAATTTTATTTTAGTTGTTTTTCATTAAATAATTATCAAAAAAATTACTAAGTATAAAAAATTATTAATTTTCACAAGAACTGAACTCGCATTCTTCACCTTCATATGAAAATTATTGAAATCATCGAATTGTACCAATTGAGTTACTAAAGGTTGGTTTCAATTTTCATTACAAACTGATAAAACTCTACTTAAAACATTAAATTTAATTAAATGTAATAAATAAATATTTGAAAACACGGCATTGAACACCAAATACCATCCACTATCAGTTTTAAAAAGTGTATTTCAACCTGAGCAGAGGAATAAAAAGTATTTTATTAATTATTGAATATTTAAACAATATATATAAATAAACAAATAAATATAGGGAGATCGTGAACTAATAGGAAATAAAAAAAGTTTGGTTTCTTTCTAAATAGAAATAAGATCTCTACTAGTTAGTATTTTTAGAATGACAAAAAAATATCAATTCATATTTTAGTGTAAAATTATGCTGGAATTATTCCGCAGTTGATTCCTTTCCTGCGAAGAAAATTAGAAGTTTTCGGCTGAATCTAATATTAGCTGCTTTAAGATAAGGAATAAGCATCTGAATTTTTTGAAGAATTTCTGTGAAAGTTTAATACTTTTACGTTCATCTTTAGATAACAAATGAAAAATGGAAAATTGTTTTTTTAATGGAAATTAGATCTCTACTTAGTATTTCTAGAATAAATGAAATAAATCATTCCATCTGTCAGTGCAAAATTATGTGAGATTTATTTTGCAGCTGATTCCTCAACAGCAGTGAGAATTAGATATTGCAATGTTTATTTTGAAACAAGTAACTGTTTATCTGCATTCAAATAAGATGTCAGCATCTGAATTTCGAATAAATTCTTATGAAAGTTTGTGAAGAAGCGTAAAAATTTGAAAAGTTTTATGATAGGTTTAATTTTGTGCTCTGCCATAAATTGATATGTCGATCAAATAAAATATTTTCTTATATTGCAAATCACAAATTTATTTCAAATCGCCTTTAATTTCATCAACAGACATTAAACGAAGAATAGGAAAACTGGTATGTTTCTAAACGGAAATAAAATATCTGCTACTTAATATTTCTAGAATGGAGGAAATAAGTCGTTCCTTCAAGCAGCATAAAATTATACCATATTTATTTTGCTACTACTGTGGTGAAAATGAGATTTTCTGTTCCAGCAAACAGCTATTTAGTTGCTCCCAAATAAGGGATCATTATCGGAATTTTTTAAGGAATTACTGCTAAATTTAGAATTTTTTGAATTATCATAAATAATTGAAAGTTTTTTTAAAGATAGATTTAATTTTGAGACCAGGCATCAATTGATAGAAATTTAACTATAATTTATTGAGAATAAAGAAAATTAATAAATTTGGGCTAATAAAATTGTAACAAATAGAAAAAAGTAATAAATTTGTACTTATTAACTTAATAAACTTAATAAAATATATTAAAAAACTCCTTTACGTGTAAATTAAATAAAAAAAAGAAAAAAGTTTAGCATTAGGAAAAACGATACTTTATTCTACAAGGAAACATGAGCTATATTACCACAAAATGTCTAACAACATTGTAACGGTACCTGGACGCTGTTGGTCGGTATTCAGAATGTCTAGCAACTTAGAGATATATTCAAAAATACCAACATGTGCTAATAGAGTTGAGTACATAAAACAAAACTTTCAGAAATCAAAAAAACAGAATCACCGATGCGTTATTAACCAACTACCATAGCTCTATGTACTAACAGAAAACTTGTTGACACTAAGACTGCACTCCATACACATAATTTACTTGATCGCCTTCTTTTCACTCCTTTATATAATTTATATCCTCCTTCATCCGTGCAACTTCCCTTTTTATAGCTCCCGCGTTTGAGTATTGACTGCTCTATATTAAACTCTAGACTGGAAATTCTGATACAGAAATTGCCTGAATTTGTTTGCTGAAATCTACTAAATAGAAGTACCAGTGCGTTTTTAATAAATCATAACGGCACAAATTACTGACAACAAACTTTGTGAAATTTTCTGTCAGTAATCCAAATGTAAAATTCTCTCGCCGGGTTTCGATCAGTACGACAAATAACTCCTCCCTGATATGTGAGAACGGTGCATTTTATAGCTGTCGTAACAGGATGTTTTGGAATAAAGCCTAGAATTCCATAGAATAGAAATATTGTTCTCAGAACTCCATAAAATAGGTAAACCTAGAATAGAGATACCGCCGAAATTTGAATAGGTTCGGTATTGGTAGTTCTTCGTCTCAGGAATCGTCGAATTTCGCTTCATGTAGCCAAGTTTTCCCCCAAAACCGGAGTTCATTTATCCAGTGTTTGTTTAGCCTTCACCCGACCTCTCTGTAAAGTCCTCTTCATAACCAGAAAACTAACCGGGAGGCAATACTTTTATTAGAGAAACAGCTATATATTTTATTAGAGGAAAAGCAATGTGTTTTATTATAAGACAGCAAAGTTTTCTATTAGTGTAAGGCGGGGCTTTCTATTAGAGGAAAACAATGTTTTTTACAAAAGGAAGACAATATTTTGACTAAGTAAAAGTAATATTTTCGTTAGAGGAAATGAATATTTTTTATTAGAGGACAGCAATTTTTCTTCTTAGTTGAAAGCAGTGTTTTTTATTAGAGGAAAACAATGATTTTATTAAAGAAAAACAATATATTTATTAGATTAAAGCAATATTTTCGTTAGAGGAAATCAAGATTTTTATTAAAGGAAAACAATGTTTTTACTAGAGGGAATCAATATACTTTTATCAAAATGAATTAATATTTTATATTGAAAAGCAATATTTTTTATTCGAGGGTAAAACATTACACGTATTCGAGCGCACAAATTGAGTGTCAGTATATATTTTGCGATAACCAAATTTGCTTAAAACATAAAGCATAAAATACTATCACACTTAAATTTGCTAATAATATCTTCTAATAAAATGTAGTTCTTCAGATTTCTTTATTTAATAAAATCACTGAACAAGAAAAGTCAAACATAAAAAAGAGACCTAATCCAATCACAAAACAAACAATTTAAAGACATCATCGAAATCAATGAAGAACTGTTTAGCCATTCGTTGTATACAATGGACCATTGTTTGTTTATCCTTCTTCCAACTCTTCTGAAAGATAGATAGAGACAGAGGCTTATCCTAATCCGACTTCTTTGGAAGAGGAGGATTTTAAAACTTCCTTGTCTAAAGTTCGAGAGGAAAAGGAATTTTTAACATTCTCTGTTTATGCAAAGCCTCGACTTTTTTTCCCCTCCAAGAATGGAAAGTCTTTGTGCGACCCAAATCTGCCTAACTTCGTTATTCTGCCTGTCAATTGGACGAGCTAGGGGTTTTCAATGAAAAAAAACAAACATTGTATCCCGATTAGTTTTAGGATACAATGTTTTGTTATCCCGGGTAAAAAGACAAAACTTAGTATCCTGTATCATGGTTTGATGTTATGTCAGCATCTTCCTTCCTAACTTGGAAACTGTCGAGTAAAAAGTCGGAAAATTGAGATTTTCTCTGCTAATCAGAAAGGGTACTGTACCACCAGACATATTTTCTATGGGAAATACTTGTCGTCTATGATGAACAATTCGTTCACCGGAGATATTAATATCATGTGAGAACATGGAGTTGTTTTGGTTTGAGGTTTTTGAATCTTCAAAATGCGTAGGCAATAAATTAACTTTTTCACTTTTGAGGCATCCGCTTTTCGCTTTTAGGATTGTTAGATAATAATGCTGAAGCTTGTCACATTTGGCGATACATCGCCAACTAAAGTTACAACTTGATTTCTGTCAACAATCAAATTATTCATTCTCTTAATTCTTACGAATTGCCTTACAAAATTTAAGTCATTAATCAGTTTAAACTGGTTTGAAACAAATGTCTAGACTACTATTAGATTACACATTCATCGATTTTCTAAAAATTAACAATTATAATATATATATATATATAATCTTCAAACTAAAATTTTAGTCATATGACAGATTTCGGTTTGAATTTGTCGAAAACATGACCAATTTACATATTCAGTTTTAATTGCTATACTACGGAATAAGAGACGATTGTATTTATGAATAAAATTTCGAATGCTCATTACATGATGTGCAATTATTTAAAATGGGACATTTATATGAACTTATAAGTAATGCACAGAGGAAAATCTGAATACATTAAATAACAGTTTACTCTAAATATTTATTTACTCTCTATTTATTTTTAAAAAAGTTTAATCTATACTTATAATAAAGCTCAATGTGTGTGTGTGTGTGTTGGCACTCTACAGGCCAGACCGCTGGACCTACAGCTACCAAATTTGGTACATGTATACCTTGGAGGTCAGGAATGTGCACCTCGGAGCCCTTTTTTCGAATTTTTAATTAGAATTTGAATTAATTAAAATTCAAGCGAAATTTCGACGATTTTCCGTTATAACTTCCGAAAATATTATTGCACAAATATGATTTTTACATCAATTTAAAGATTAAAAAATTAGCTTTCTAATGGTATCAGTGTTTTAATGTATAACTTAAGCTTCTATTTTTAACGAATTTTTAAAGAAATATTTTAACCATGTTTTTTAGATCACGTGACTGGATAAAAGAAAAAAAAACAATGACGGAAGTTCAAATAATAATAAAAAAACTATCATCGTAAATCAAGTCTAAAGAAATGATACTTTTAGCGCGTGACTGGATAAAATAACATAAATATAAAAAGTGATACTTTCTAAAAAAATAAATGCAAGGCAAAGGATTCTATAATCGTTTGCAATATCTAAATGATTAATTCAATAAATCTTCTTTATTTACGGTAAACCTGATTGAATTTAGACAGGATATGCATTGGATTCCCGACCTAATGGCATATTTCTATAATCGTTTGCAATATCTTTATCATTAATTTAATAATTTTTTTTCGCTTTTTCGCTTTCTTTCAAAAAACATATTTAATATTTTGGCAACATCACCGAAAAATACATTTTTAATATTTTGGAAGCATAACCGATAATTAAAACTGACTGATTTATAAAATTAAATAATATTATCAAGAAAACGGGTTCTTTTAGAGCTTTCCGTCCATCATCTTAAAGAAAATACTAATTTCAGGCCAATAAATGCCCGGAATTACTTCAAGGCTAATGAATATGTGATTTAATTGAAAATTTTAGAACGCATTACTCATGGCGAACCAGCTGGTCGTCAAAGGCGGCTAGTTACAAATAAAAGTTATGTCGGCTTTAATTAGTATAATCCACATTCATAAATACATGATATAGCTCTTGATTTTGATTCCTTATCTACGTTTTTGCCTCTTATGACGTAATTTGCATAAGATCCAAAGAAATCTCTTAAAGTGTGAGAAATAAAAATGTATTTCATTTTACTTACAAGCAGAATTACATGTTTTGTTACATAAAACGTAATTTTCTAAAAGAAAGAAATGAAGAATTTCATGTTTTAGCTTGAAAATTAAAAACCAGACACCTAAATAATTTACTAACGTCTTAAATTTAACGAAAAAGTTTTAACTATACGATGGATATGAAAAATTTACTAATGTAGCGAAATGCTTCGAAAATCGCCTGAGAGTTTATATTTGAATAGTAAAGTTCTAGTAAACAATTGCAATATATTTTGTGCTGATAACTCTATTTTTGTTGAAGAATACGTTTAATATATCTCGTAAATCAAATAGTCTGAAAAAAGATGTTGCGAACACATTTTTGAATATACTTGGAGATATTTTTTAAGAAATATTTTAAGAGCTTAAAGTTGTTTAAGACTTTTTTGTCAGCCATTTCAGCTGCTTCCTCGTTTTTTTTCACAAAATAACAATCAAGAATTCATTTTATCTATTAGATATAAAAAAAAGAAAAATCAGTTTCGGTCTTATGCAAGAAATGTTTTTGCTTCACTTGGGATTTCAATTTCTGCTATTAGTAAAGAATTATATTTTTATTTGAGTGTATGCGTTTACTGGAGTGCATATAGGTACGAAGGGTGTTCAAATGAAAAAGTACGAAACATCATTCTGGTTATAAATGAGCACTTTATTCAAACAGTATACTATAGCATTGAACTCAACGATTTCATTGATTGACGAACCGAAGGATACCTAGTTCCCAGATTTCCTGTGTCCATGACGACCCCCAGTCCTTCGTAGCGTCCTTGAGTTTGCCGTCCGAG
This sequence comes from Argiope trifasciata, assembly GCA_026543055.1. Classification (NCBI taxonomy): domain Eukaryota; kingdom Metazoa; phylum Arthropoda; class Arachnida; order Araneae; family Araneidae; genus Argiope; species Argiope trifasciata. Next base: position 131,541 of record JAPMOQ010022346.1, read on the forward strand.
TTGAAATTCTAAAATTTCAGATGCTTTTTTTCAGGGGACTAAACACTTAAAAATAACAAGATGGCATGTCCGGGCTATAGGGAGGACGGTTAAGTTGATCCCAATTGAACTTGGCCTGTTCTGCGTGTGTGAACGCGTAAAACCTAACCCACCTTGAATAACCTCAGTCTTTTGTTCTTGATGTACCTTCGCAGTCTTTGGAGTGTCTCATAGTGCACATTGGAGTGAATGGATCTTCTATACTCTAGGAATTCAAGTAACGGACTTTGTCTCGTCTTTTCGGACTTTGTTGAAAGTCTCGTTTTAAGAGCATCTGCTCTCTCCAGCGCATGATGGTACCCGCTCATGCTCCGATCTACGTCGAAGACTTCAATCGTATCTCTAGATATCTCGTTACATCATCATATAGCTGCATAGACAAATCTTTTAATGGTTACGTTATTATAACATTTCGCACCTTTTATCTGAGCATCCTGTGGATTGGCGGCAACCAGCTCGAGAGTGATTGTATATCTGGCATTCTTTACTCAAGTAACACGACAAACTACATAATATTGTATATTATATCATTCAATATTGGGCAATATCATTCATTATTGTCAATATTTTTTCATATTATGCGCATTTTTACGATATATGAATGCCACTGGGATCGGTTTGAACAACCGATCGCTGAACAAATAAGCTTTCAAAAAAAGAGGGATGATGCGTTCCAAGATAGATATTTTTTAATGAAATGTCAGTTGGAGTTTTATTGAATTAAAAATTAATTTTTTTAACTTTTTTCTTTATTATTTCTAAAAAACATTTATACAAAATTAATTATATAACGAAAATAATAAACGAAAATAAATTTTCACAGAAAGCGTTTTTCAATAGCTATCAACTTACTTGTCATTTAATTCTTTTTTTTTTCAAATTTAATATAAAAAAACTCATTTTATAAATTTTTTAACCTCGAAATTGATAGCCGCAATTACATTTAGTCCTTTTTGTTATTTCAGTAAAAAAAGATTATCTGCTTGATTATTCTTACTTATTAGAACTCTATAACTTAGAAACGCGAAGGGAAAATGGATGAGATTTGGCTAGATAGATGTGATTTTTTTCAACTGATCTTGGTATTTGAAAAAAGAGGAGAGCGAAAAGAGACCAAAACTGATACTCAGTTTCCTTCTTTCTACTATGAATAAAAAAAATTGACTTAGTTGCATTCCTTTACAAGGAAGTCAAAGTTTATTTAAAGGAGTAGCCTATCATATAGATATGGCTTGACCTAAACCCTTGGCAACCTCCCTTACTGTTACCCTCTGTTGCTGTTATCCCTCGTAATCATTAACTGTTAGTCCTCACTTAACTTACGAGAATTAGTGGGAGAACCTCCTCATCAGAAAGTTTTAACTATTTAAAGGCTATTGGATTTTATCATTTTATAAAGCTGTTCTTCAACAATTGACTTGTTTTGCCTGACTTATTTCTCGGTTCGATTAATAATGTTTTATCGACGGTTTTTTATATACTTACAATATATTAACTTCTCATTTGGTGTCATTTCAAACCGTATGATTGGCACAGTATAGCCTACTTTTGGCTCTTGTGTCAATAAAATTAACCAAAAAACCAACCTTCGTAATCGAGGACTAGATGCTTTCGGCATGGTGGTTGGATCTCGCCAACCCTGTTGGTACACAAAAAGTGGGGTATCTCGGTCCTCCCATCAATGGCAGGACGCACTTCCTAAAGGGAGGATTGTAACGTAGTCGGTAATGGCCTTTAGAACCCAATCACAGTTCCTGCCAGTGTTGCTGTAGTGGCGATCCGGTCATTCATTATTAATTCTAAGTTCCTACGAGTTGGACGGAGAGTCAGTAAATAAGTTTAATTGTTAGTCTCAACATTAATTACTTTGATCTGCGAAAGAAGATTCTTAAAATATTCTAGATTTATATTCAGTATTTAATATTTTTTTTCAAAATAGAATGAGCCAAAACATACCGTACTGAAATGAACATATGAACAAAATTACATTATTGTCGTTTGTGTATTTATTTTTAAAAAAAAGAAATTAAAATACATACATACACATTATTAGCGTGTTGATTCATCACGGCTTCAGCAAGGTAAATATTCAAAGTCTGCACTGCGTGGTTATACACAAGTATTCATATTGTTTACGCATATTCTCCGGCAAAAAAAATATAATTTTGTCAATTATTGTAGTCGCAGATCACGACCCTTCTTTGACCCTTAGACTGCAAAATTTGTAAAATAAAATCGATTTTAAAATTAAGTTTGTTTAATTTTTTTTTTTTTTTTTTTTTTTTTTTGCTTTTTTTAAGACTATATTTATTAGAGAATTGAAAAAATCATTTTTTTCTTTCTAGATAATATTTTTATATAGATTTTTATCATGGGAAACTAAGTTGCTAGAAAACCAATTTCAGGTGGTTTCAATTTATTTAAAAAAATAAATTTGAATTGATTTATAGTTAATTTCTATTTATTGCATAATGCAAAAAAGGCAAAATGTATAGAATTTAAGGTGGAAAAGGAGGGATATCCTTCATATTTATTTTACAATACTGCCTAACGCTTTGCAAGTTCATTTAATCATAATCAGAGTCATCACTATTTGAGGAGCAGCTGAAAAAATCTATATTACTATCACTATCGCTGTTGAAACTAAAATAGCTTTCAGAATCTGATAAGACATCAAGAATATACTCTCTGTCAATCGTTGAACGTTTCCTAGCATCCCTTTCTATAAGAAAAAGGCTGCAAAATATAAATTTGAGAGGTAATACTACGTACTTTTTAATGCCACAATTTAGTGGACAACTAATTCCATTGTTTTTTCCCGTTTATTTCTCTATATTTTATTATCAATCCTAAAACCGAAACTTCACACATTTCATCAAATCCAGCTTAATAAAGTTATCGAAATGATACCAAAAACAAATTGATAAGTTACTCAAAATAAAATATTCGAATGTTTAATAACTCATACTTTGAACCGTCTATAAATAATAAGGCATGAAATCATCATGAAGTATGAACATTTTAGCAAAGTTAGCCTGGATGAATAACCAATTATTAAATATTTTTATATTCAAAATATCATCTATAATGTGATCAATTCTGCATGGAAATTTAAAGAAAAACATTTTTTGTCAGAAATATTCGATATATGAACATTTTCATTTGAATGTTCGTGATGCAACAAACCTCTAATCTGTAATTAAATTTGCTCTATGCATTAACGTTTTCAAGCATTCACACATTATTTCAGTTCATTAACGGTTTATGACAACAGGGGGCTGGTAAATAAGACCTTTCTTGAAAACCCATAAAATAAAATCGCAATATGTAACATCCGGAAATGTTGATAACTACTAAACGAAGTGTAAATCGGTGTTACAATCTGGACTTTCGGATCTAAATTTTGGTAAGTTATTTTACGGATTTTATCACCTGGTTCGTTTGTAGTGGACACATGGTGTAAAAAAATCTCAATCAGAACTCAATAGAACACAATACGACGTTTATTCATACAAAGACGTCACAGCACAACGGAAAAAAATTACCGCCGAGATGAATATACGGCAGCAAACAACAACAACAGACAGCAAGTAGTAATCGACCACAGCACACAATGCGGCCAGACAGAATACAGCAGGAGAGAGTATCCTCAAATCTTCACTGTACCGTCTCTCCCTACGGCTGAAACTTCTCACTACCCCTCGCTTTAGCTGCATCATTACCACAAGGTTGGATACTGCATACACAGGACCCGGCGTTGCTTTTACAGTAGATAATAGGACTCAGCACACAACAATTCAACACACGCTCTATACAACACTGGCACTCCACAATTGCTTCGTTATCCACTGACTCATTACTTGTCTACGACTCCTTTTACGATTCAATTCACCACACAGCTTGTGACTTCTGGCAGCTTATAGCTCCTAGGTAGTAGATCGAGAGCCTTCTCGGCCAATCAGGGAGTATCTCTTATTGGATGGACCTTAAAAATTCCTGAAGTTTATAACAATATCCATTTTGTCGCCAAGTCATCAAATACTCATCAGTTTTGTAGCCATTGTCTAAATTTACTGATGAGACCCAATCAGCATCTACAGGATTGATCGTAAAACGGTCTTTCTTACGTTGGCATTATTTGTGCTGGGAATCAAGTTTACAAATATGTAACCCTACGAACATCACAATTCCAAATGGAGGATGTTCCATATGTTTGAAAGGTGAAATTAGCACAGTATTCATGCATTTGTAGAAATAGCTGTATTTACTGCATGCTCAGATCATTACCACCTGTTGTCATCTCCTTAACCCCTAAAACATTCATTGTAGACGTTTCAAACACATGTAATTACTCAGAATTTAGTTAATTTTTACCCACTTAGTTCTTAGATGATTCCATACACTAAAAGGGTGTTTTAAATTATATCGGGTCGGTCTCTGCCAGTTATTTAATACCAATACCTTACACATCTTGTTTTTTCCAGTCATTCATTTATTAAATTGAATTTGAAAAAAATAATCTGATTTCCTCAGAATCTACTACGAGATATTACATTCCCTTTCACTTGCCCCAATATTAATATCTGATGTAAACACGCCTAAGCCCAATTGGGAGTAAGCTCTAGATGCCACACCCATCTTTTGTTACAAATCTGGATAGAATGTCACCACCGGTGACAACTACTTGTGAATAGATTATGTTCTAAGTGTAGGACAACTGAATTTATCTCACCTATTTGAAATTGTCGTCCCTAAACAATGTTTAAATGAACCAAATAAGCACCCATTCCTGATTATTTAAAACTTTACATACAGAATGGAATGATAGCAATATAACTTGAAACTTTTAATGCATTATCCATCGTAATCAGTGTTGATTATTGTTTTATAAAAGTAATTATTTCCACCTGGTTACCTCGGTGAAAAAGTTAAATCTCGAAGTCAACTTAATATTGTTGATTTTGAGAATGCCCGTGAACTCCAAGAATTCTTAAGTTTCTGCTTCACCGAGTTAAATGGATAACCATCAGAATGCTTGTGAATGACAAGACTTTTTAAGCTTTCATTCGACCATATTATATTATAGACACTAAGAATGCTCAAGAACAGCAGAAATCCTTATGTTTTTTAAACTTATTATTAATAATTAATGCCTTTACCTTATTATTAATAATAATAAATGCATATGACTACAATCGTAGAATACTTACTTTAGAGAATAACTTAGAAATGCCAAAGTTACTGTAAATATTTTTTACTACTTACTAAGAAGGGCTATAAAGCAGAATACTTTTAATTAGAGGCTCATCTAATGATTTGCTTACCACATTGCAAATAACTTTAGAAAAATATTATTACTAGATTTCCAATCCATCGGGTTCACTTATGTGCAGTGAGTGTATGGCGTGTGAACAATAAACAGTCTTTTGTTAGAAAAACAATGAAGACGTGTTTTTTACGTAGGCAGGACAACACAAAGACGAATAATATTTAAAAACGACGACTATATACAGCCGAGGCGAATACACAAAACAGCACAGCAGCACTCTACAGCAGAAAGACAGTAGCCCACACATAGACATCCAGTAGTGATAACGTCCACAACACACAAAGCGGTCAGACAAGATCTAGCAAAAGAGAGGACCTTCGAAGCTTTTTTCTACGGTATCTGCAGAGGGTTGAAACTTCAACTGTATTTTCTCACTTTTGCTGATAACTCACTACTTCGATTCCCGACTACTCTATACCCAATTCAAGACCTCTCAATTCAGCACTCCTTCAGCTTGAGAGTGCTGGTCTTTTATAGTTCCCCGAAGAAGGGACTAGAAGCTTCTAAACCAATCAGGGTGTATCTTGATTCATATTGGATGGTTTGCGAAAATACTGGAAATATCGAAAACTATGTATTTTGTCGACAAAGTTTCCATGTTCATCGCAAAATCGTCACCAAGCTCAGAGAAAACTAATACGGCACCCCATAGCATTCAAGGCAGATGCCCGTGCTGGAATGCAACTTTACGTGATTGTAATAATATTAATAATCTATCAATTTAATATGCATTTCCATCCTAGCCTTATAAATCCGTCATGAAAAAGATGTCTGTAATCAATCAAGCGTTAACAAGTCCACCTAATAGTTCTTACATTAAATTTATAATTATTGAGTTTTAAATATGGGATTGAATTTTAAAAGTTGCTGAATCTCTTCGTGCGAAATCACTGATACAATCCTGAAAATCAGCATATTAGTTGATATTTCAGAAATTTAACATGTTCCATCCGAGCCTTTTATATATAAAAGAATTGATCTTTTAAAGAAATAAGATTAAATTTTCAAAATTTTCTTATTCCTTAAAAATTATTATAATAATCAATCAGCGTTACCAAATCCACCAAATAGTTTTATCATTAAATTTATAACTATTGAATTTTATATATGGGATTGAATTTTAAAAGTTGCTGAATCGCTTCGAATGAAATCACAGGTACAATCCTAAAAATCTGCATACCAGTAGACATTTCAGAAATTTAATATGCATTTCCATCCGAGCCTCGAAAATCCGTCGTGCGAGAAAGTCCATGAAAGGATTCCAAAATCGAATTCCGACTGAAAATTCGAAGTAGAAACTTTGTATCCAGCGAGCTATTTTCAATATGAATAGAAACTAACAGATTGGCATAAAATAGGCTCCAAAGAATCCCTTCCCTTTATAGCAGAATTCCTTTTGAAATTTTACCATTGTTATATTTCGATTCTATTCCTACTTGGCGACAAAAATTGAAAGATAGCCAACGGAGACAGGTTGACAAAGTTGCATATTGATATTCAGATCCAGGATATCTATATGCTAGGATTAAAGGATAGAGGACAGATATGCATACGCTAGACGTGGAAGGAGATTTTGAAAAGCGGAGGCGGACATTTGCAGCATTTCTTTTTATATAAATTCAAAATGGCTGAGAAAAAGTTAAAACGGTTCTTGATACGGATAGCAGATGTTGTCTGTTTCTTAAATCTCTTCAACAACATATTGACGTTTATATATTTTGAATTTTTGGAAGAAAAAAAAAGAAATTTCTGAATAGAGAATGGAGAAATATTTTATCATTCTGTTTCCTGTCGTTTCGCACGTTTTTATTGATGGGACTTTAATATTCAATTTTCGCTCAAATCTAGTATTAGCTTCAAAACAAGAATTCTAAATATGATGTATTTACTATATTATGATGAATCTTAAAACCCATTTTCGGAGTTATTGTTCTTTGTAAATATATCTTCATTTTAATACAGTACCTTCATTTTGATTAGATTGGATGAATAGATTATGTATCCACATTAGATGGTCATTAAATCTCATGGTTATGAGATTGCATGGTAAATTGTTACAACAATAAAGGGATCATGGATTTTGATAACTTTGCCTAACAGTCATGATATTTCATATGAAATGAGAATTGGGGAAATATATACAATGAGTGGATCTACAAGCTTTTATCAAGTTCGTTGTTCCTAGAAAATGAGTAATTCAGCAATGAATGAAATAATAATTTTGAGACTATTCTTAAAAATAGAGGGAGATTTAGAGATCTTGAATTTTTAAATGAGATAAAAGTTGGTGAAATCCAAGCAGAAGTCAAGTGTGGATGATTGCTTATTTGTTTATGCCAATTGCTATAAATATATAGTGAAAGATAAAAAACCAAGCTTTTGCAATCATTTAATTAATGTGTTATATGCATGTTAATATGCTATCTATTTTCTTAAGTAGGTTGTTTCTATTAAAAGCCTACCCATTACAATAGTTATCATGTCGAGACTTCAGGAGAATTTCTTCTTCGGAAAAATTATATATATGTGTGTGTAAGTGTATGTATGTATATATATATATATATGTGTGTGTAAGTGTATGTATGTATGTATATATGTATATATATATATATATATATGTGTGTGTGTGTGTGTGTGTGTGTGTATGTATGTATGTATATATATGTGTGTGTGTAAGTGTGTGTGTGTGTTGTGTGTGTGAGTGTGTGTAAAATCCTTCATCCATGTTATCTTGTGTAATTAACTAAAGTAATTTGGTTTGGATTTTAACTGGGTTGGAATATGTTATTTGAGATGTAATAATCTTGGGAGAGTTCGTAAATGGCCCACTTACCATTTACGAACTCGTATATGACTAGATGTGCTCTAGGGTTAAATATTTACGGTGTGAGTGTGAAATTTTCATTCCGTTATTGCTTTCTTAATACAGAAGATAGAAAAATAAATAAATATAGTGAAATTAGTGACTTATTAAGATAAATAATATTCGCATTTAATGTTTTGATAACTTCAATATTTTAGAAAGGAACAGAAAAGAGAGTTTTAAGTCCTAATTTTGAGGGTGTCTAAAAACATTCTATGTTGCAAGATGCAATTTTCATGCAATGGAATCCACCTATGCCTTTCAGATGATGAGAAATAAGTTTATGACTGTTACCCAACTGTCTAAATATCAGTTATCTTTTCGATTCTTAGATGATCCGGCTAAATGAACTTTGATTATATTTTTGAATTCAATTCTTAAACACAGTACCAAATCTTTGCACAAAACAGCATTCACCATTGAAATATTTAACACATATTTATTGGAAATTATTCAAGGTTATTTAAAATATTTTCATTTCAAGACTCAATATTAGAATCTTATCTCATATCTATATTACAGATACATGTTGTGGCTTAAACTCGGCCACTAGGCCGATAGTAACATCAAACCAGTCCTGTAATCCCGAACCCTTCAAACAATGTAGCTCTGCCTCAGGATTCGAGAACAGCTGGGCTTTATGGACACCGATGCAGGCCAAAATGAGGACAGGGGCAGCTTGAGTCACACTGCATTTTGGACACAAGGTATACACTTTGTGACCTGTCACATGACGTTGCACACGAGTGTGTCAACTTTGAAATCTAGCAAGAGTTAACTGATCAAGCCTCTTGCCAACCCCAATTAAAACAGCAACAGGGTGATTTTCAGCCTAACATTCGGGCATGATATCTGTTCTTTGAGGAGGATCCAAGAACAGATATCTTGCCTGAACCGGTTGGCGATTTCTGAAAAAGTAAGGCAATTATGAGCAGTATACTTATGGCTGTCCTCTCGGTTCAGACCAGCAGCAATTTCATTTCCGTGTACATTCACATGCGACGAAAGCCACTGAAAGGTGATCTTAACATTGGCAGTCACGTGAATCAAAACCTGAATGAATTTCCTAGTAGCGCGATCCCCATGCATCCGCCATTCAGATAGATGCTGAATGGAGTTTCGGCTCTCATTTAGAATCCAAATGTCAGTGCAAACACTCTCAGTTTCGAAACTTTCAAAACCTACTCTATAGATATAAATATTTACATTATAAACTCTTTTACATTTTAAAGTTATTTGTTACATGTATAATAATGCCAAATAATTCTCTTCTATCAATTATTCTACTGCCTTTTAATTTAATTCGTCCATATGTTCTTTTATCAGAAATCTCTTGAAGAGAGACATGTATATTAATGGAATAAGGAAGCTTCATGGGTACATTTTTCAGTTTCGCGATAACAGGAATTTTGCTTAAAAGCTTGTCATTCCGAAGTTAATGTGTATCCTATGCTAATGCTGATAGAAATTTGTTTTGAAGAAATATTTAATGGGTGTTTCCATACTGTAGCAGTTGGGGCACTGCCACAAAGTAGAGTACTCAATTGTACTTAATGGCTTTTTGTAGATATGCCGTCATTTGATTTGTGTCTTCAAAGGTTTGTTTGTACACTAAGTATGGCGTCTTATCGTCGACTCTTTTATTTCGTATATATTTCTAAAGACTATTATGAGCGAAGCATTTTATTGGTTGAATGCAATTTTTAAGCCCATTCTTTGAATGAGTATATTGATTTGAATGCCGGGTGGTTACAATTAAACTTCCCCTATAAAAAGTATCATACGACACAAAAGGATGAAAGGATTGCAATAAAATTTGGTAGACAAACTATAAAGTTCAGTTGTGATGCTTTGCACATGAAGCGTTATGGAGTTCTCTAGGTCATTCAACATCGAACATGATACCGTCATCATTACAGCCTAAAACATCGACATAAAACATGACAAAGACTGCAAACGTTTCTTGCCTTAACATTTTTTGCATAAAGCTTCCACTATTTCGCAAGGTTGCAAATCTGGACATTTTTTTTCCAATAAGTGACATATTTTTCTGCTTTTGCATTTTATTTCTAATAATTTTTGTTTTCGATTGATAATATTATTTCTGTATTCCGTAATGTTTGTTTATTGTATTGTATTTATTGTTTTTCCGGAAGAGGTGAACTCTGGTGGACATTTTGAGACTAAAACTTTTCATTTGAAATCCTTCTAGCAAATCTTGTGTTTAGTCTATTTACTAAATGTCGTAGCAATTCGTTAAGTACTTGCATTGTCGGATGCAGTTTTTTTTCGGGAATTTTAATTATTTCTTTAGGTTTATGTTGTGATTTTTTTATTTCACGTTTTTTGTGTAAATATCCATAATTTTAATACGATACTCAGTGGGAAAGAAAAATTCAAACGCGCCAAATGGCAATTTATAACAAAACTAAGAAAACTTGAATCTATCTTATAAAAATTATGGCGAAGATAAATCAGTCATTTCTAAGCATGTGCATGTCTTATACTTGGCCGAATGTAAGCCCGACATAAATGATAGTGCAAACGATTGAAACAAAAATAATCTTTGTCACGTCCATATAGGGAAAAAAATCCGATTTAAATATATTTTTTTCACAAACATTCACTCTGTAATCAACCAAGATTTAAAGAATGAAATAGATTTAAAAGAATAATTATATCAATTTATAAAAATATCTTTTTTGCAATCTATTTTTCTTTTTTACAGTATGCCCCAAAATATGCAGTCTTGAAATAAAACAGGACTACAAAATTACATTATTGCCATTTGTAAAATTATTTTTTCTCAAGAAAATTTTAAAAAAATAAACTATTAGTGTATTGTTTTAATTCGGTATGCGTAATGTAAATGTTCAAAGTGCGCGCCGGCTCTTCGTGGATAGTAATAATATAAAACATATTTTCAAAAGTATCATGAAACAAAGGTTGATGCTGACTCCAGCAAAAATAGATGAATTTTCAGATAATGCATGGCACAGTTATTGGTGGATCTTCACAGTTGTACAAACTCTCTTTTAATATTACCCTTCCGTTGACATAGTACACTTTCAGAAAGGTGAAATTTCGTTACAATAGATTCAAAGATGTTACTTTTTCATTTTTTTCAAAATCTGGCCACTTTCATGACCGCTTCTGTATGAGTAGAAATAATGTTCAATAAAAAGTACTTTTACCACCGTTAACTCACTCGCAACTACACAACCAAACTTCCTTCTCACTACTGCGAATGTATGTAGCTGGAACTATGCTTCATCAATAAATGCAACCACGTATTCGAGATAAGCGAGTTTCTGTGCTGTATATTTTGGCACCTACATGTCATTTATATTACCCTTTCCTTAACACAGTGTGCAATAGGAAAGACGAAATTTCTTTACAATAAAGATCAAAACTGTATTACTTCGTGTCATATTATTAACCTTTCTCTTGGGTTTGATCTGACATCTTTTCCATATTCGGTCTTCCTTCATGACAGCTCCCGAATGAGTGGAAGTAGTTCCAGATACTGCGAATGCATGTATCTGGAACTATGCTTCATCTACAAAATCAACCACGTGTTCGAGATGGGCGAGTTTCTGTGCTGTATATTTTGGCGCATGCATGACATTTATATTTCAATACATATTAAGAGTTATAAGAAAAAGATTATCTGGTCAAAAATCTTAACTTTTAACGATTTCTGGTAGCAAAACTTAATGTTCCTTCATTTTCATAACAACGTTTTAAACAATCATCAATATTTAATATAAGTTAATCTGAAAGTTAATAATTCTCAAGAAAAAATAACAATGTCCTTCGCTATCGAAAAATATTCCTCTTATAAAAATAAGCGATTTATTTCATATTTATGACATATATAGCATAAACAATATTGCAAACGATTTAACAAAAAATAATCTTTGTCTCAATATATCTACTAAATCGTCTGCGAAACAGAGAAAATCGAATTTTGTTCAAACGAATCATTACATCAACTTAGAAACAAATCCATTTGAAGAACATTGAAAATTCTCAAAGTGTCCCCACTCAAAAAATAAAACACTAAAGATTGAAAATAACGCAGGGAATATCTTTTTTCCATTAAATAGCTTTTCGAACCATCTCCACAAAAAGCGAAAACGTGTCTTCTTTTGGGACAGATGGATTAAGTAGAAAATCGACTGTTTGATCAGGCTGGTTCTTTTAATAACGTGATGTTTTCGGGAGGTTTTCTGCTGTGTTGACATGTTCTCATGTCTCGGCTCTTCCATTCCGTTTGTTCTGATGATGGATTGGAAGGTTTTGCGAAGACAACCTCCGTGCTTCTGTTTTCTGTTTGAGAGAGATAAAAGACGCTGATAAAATGGTAACTATTGGTGTTTCGAGCCGGCGCTGCTCTTACGGCCTTAAATGGAATCGGGTGATTAATAGGTAAACGTGGAGAATGGGACTGCGAATATATTGGTAGTTTGTCTTTTGTAAAGAGGAAAGGCTTGCCAATCCATTATCAAATGGTCAATGTATCTCTCGATGGTTAAAAATGAGAGAGATATAACAAATGTTGCGATTCCATGGGTTGTGATGTTTCGATATGGGAAACATTGGTCAAGAATTGATAAGTTGTACTTGATAACTTAGCAATACTTTGTAGTACATAACTTAAGAAGAACATAATTTAAATATCATTCGAAAATATTAACTTTTTAAAATCAAATTAAGAATTACAACAATTCTTAATTTGTTGCAATTTATTATTTGTAATGCTGCGATATGCTTTATTTAAAAAAATTAAAAATATATTAATCCATGAACAAAGGACAATATATTTCTGAATGGTTAAAAATAAGATAGCTATAATGAATGTTGTGGTTATATGGTTTGAGATGTTTCGATATGGAAAATATTAATCAGAAATTAAGAATGAAAATTTTAAAATGCATAACATAAATATCACACCAAAAGTATAGCTTATTTTAATCAATTTAAAATATACATTGATTCATTATAGAATTATTCGTAATGCTTCAATTTGCAATATGCTTTATTGAAAAAATTCCTAACATATTAATCTATTATCAAACTGTCCATATATTTCTTGATGGTTGATAATGAGACAGCCATAACAAATGTTGCAATGGCATCGGTTGTGATGTTTCGATATGTGAAACGTTATTCAAGAATTGATAAGTCGTACTTGGTAACTTAAAAGTACATAACTTAAATATCACTCGAAAAGAGTAACTTTTTAAAATCAAATCAATAATTATTACAATTCTCTATATAACTATTTGCAACGCTGCAATTTGCTTTATTTAAAAAATTCAAAATATATTAATCCATTGTCAAAAGGACAGTGTATTTCTGATTGGTTAAAAATAAGGCAGCTATAATAAATGTTGTGGTTATATGCTTTGAGATGTTTCGATACGGAAAATATTAATCAGAAATTAAGAACGGAAGTTTAAAAATACATAACACAAATATCACATGAAAAGTATCTTATTTTAATCAATTCAAAATGTATAAAGATTCGTAATAGAATTATTCGTAACGCTTCAATATGCAATATGTTTTATTGAAAAAATGCATAACATATTAATCAATTATCAAACTGTCAATGTATTTCTTGATGGTTAAAAATGAGACAGCCATAACAAATGTCGCGATTGCATGTGTTGTGATGCTTCGATATGGGGAACGTTTGTCAAGAATTGATAAGTTGTACGTGGTAACTTAAAAGTACATGACTTAAGTATCACCCGAAGAGAGCAACTTTTTAAAATCAAATCAAGAATTATAACAATTCTCAATATAACTATTTGCAATGCTGTAATACGCAATATGCTTTATTTTTTAAAAAATTTAAAAAATCCATTACTAGACTATGTACTTCTTAACGGTTAAAAAATAAGACAGCTATAATAAATGTTGTTGTTGAATAGTTTGTGATGTTTCAATATGGAAAATAATAGTCAGGAATTAAGAATTGAAATTAAAAAAATATGTAACATAAATATCATACGAAAATTATACCTTAATTTAATAAATTTAAAATATATAACGGTTCATTAGAGAATTATTTGAAATGCTTCAATATGCAATATGCTTTATTGAAAAAATTCATATTAATCTATTACCAAACGGTCAATGTATTTCTTGATGGTTAAAAATGAGACAACTATAACAAATGTTGCAATTACATGGGTTGTGATGTTTCTATATGGGGAACGTTAGTCAAGAATTAATAAGTTGTACGTGGTAACTTAAAAGTACGTAACATAAATATCACTCGAAGAGAGTAACTTTTTAAAATCAAATCAAGAATCAAAACAATTCTCTATATAACTATTTTAAATTTAGCAATATGCTTTATTAAAAAAGTTCAAAATATATTAATCCATTATCAAATGAAAATGTTCTTCTCAACGGTTAAAAAATAAGACATCTGTAATAAATGTTGCTGTATGGATTGTGAGATTTCGATATGAAAAATATAAATCTGGAATTAAGAATGGAATTTAAAAATACATACCATAAATATCGCATGAAAAGTATTACTTATTTTAATCAATTCTAAATATATAACGATTCATTATAGAATCATTCGTAATGCTTCAATATGCAATATGCTTTATTTAAAAAATCATAACATATTAATCAATTATCAAACGACAAATGTGTTTTTCGATGGTTAAAAATAAGACAGCTATATCAAATGTTGCGATTGCATGAGTTGTGATGTTTCGATATGTGAAAAGTTAGTCAAGAATTGTTCAGTTCTCTGTATGTGGTAACTAAAAAAATTTGTTACACAAAAAACAGTAGTTTTTTTTATCAATTCAAAAATATATAGAGTTTTTATCGAGCTATTTGTAAGGCGACGATATTTGTTACTAAAAATATTCATGACATATTAATCCATTATCAAATGGACCATGTATTTCTGGATGGTTAAAATGAAAACACTATAATATATGTTGTTGTTGATTAGTTTGTTATGATTCAATTTGGGAAATGTTAGTGAAGAATTGAAAACTAATGTCATAACCCCAAAAATATTTTAAAAAAATTATTGCACGAAAAAAATACCTCTTATTTATCAAGGTTAGAAATATAATGATACTTCATATAACTACTTGTAATGTTTCAATAGGCTATATGCTTAAATAATTTCTCAAAATATTAATGTGTTAAAATTCAACCTACTCTCACCGGAATAGTAAGAAATATAAAATTTTATTAAATTAAATCCACACCAGCTTCGCATTTTTATCCATATTATATTAATTATTAAGTATTACATTAATTATTATTCAAAAACTTCGAGAAACTAGAAACATGATTGAAATGAAGGAATCTATTAAATTAATCCACTTATTAATTAACTCCTAACTGGAGGAGGGATTCAAAGTGACTCCTCATTGATCATTAGCTCTGATTATTACGTGGTATTTTGTCCTTGAATATAATCACCTCCTTAATGTCTTCAAATTAGATTTTTGCTAGCATACTTCTGAAAGAATAAGTATGAATTTTTATGAAAGAACAAGTTTTTATTTATGGTATCATTGTTTCCGTGTCTCTGAAACTGCTTTTGATTATTGAAAAAGAATAAAGAAATAGCATTAAAATAATATTTTTAAAAATTGTATTATTCATATTTCTTCGTTAAATTCTAACAGTTGTTGACATTAGTGTAATTCCTTAAATATAAACGTTATAAACAAGTATTAAAAGATTGCTTAAATTTTTCCTATAACACCTTTCCTACGATATAATATTATAACATTTAACATTTTTAATAATAATAACATTCTTATTATTTTTGGTAATCACATAATTTCCAGAATACGTTGTGTTTCCAAATTAATTACAATGAAGAAAAGAAAAAACAGAAAAATAATGTGGAGTCATGTAATTACATGTCTCTTGCTTCAGGAAATTCATGACTTTAGTTATGGGTTAATTTCCGCATGGCATTCGTATTTATCATGCGTTATTCTTTTATTTTTTTAGTTTGCAAGATTATAGTTTTTGTGTGTTTCTTTATAATCAAATATATCAATAATGATTTTAAACTAGGGTAAAATGATATTTGAAAACAGACTTTGAAAGTTAGATCAAGATATAATAAGTTTCATTTTTTTATTGGATAGAGAGAAAAAATACTTTTTTCAACTTCTTTATAATATCATGGGTGAAGTATGTCCTTTTTTACATCATTTGTAAAATTACTATTTCTTATCTTCCTTTTTGGAAAAAGTCAACTATTATTAATAAATTCCTTCAAAATAAGAAGAATGTGTAGAAATTTTATTCCTAAATGTTTATTGTGAAAATATTTTATTAATGTTTGTTAAAGAAGAACCTTGGATTGTTATGTTAACAAAGAAGTTTCGCAGAAGCACAATTAACACTACAAAAGATGTTCATTGATGAAAAATTATAAAATGTCGAGAAAACAAATCAGTTATTGTTTGATAAAGGATTCTAAAACCCTCGGTGCTTTTGGGCATGCTTCAGTATGAGTTTAATTAGTCAAAATTGGGGTGAGAGGAAATTTAAAAGAAGGAAGTTTTTAAATTTAATAATGAAGTAAACTCTGATATTCGTGGACTGAATTAAAATAATACGGTGAGAGCCAACACGTTATTCACATACACGTGAAAAAAAATTGAACAGCAAAGCATGTAATGCGGCAAAAATCAAGATCAAAGAATAAATGATGATGGCGAAGAATGTCGACAAGATGACGAAGAATGTCGGAAATATGCTCATCCTTTTAATTTTCTCCCCTAATGAGATATAATTGTCGAAAAGTAGTCGTTTCAGAATACTGAAACGAAAGCTATTGGGTATCTCAAAAACACATCTACAAATAAAAACTTTGATTCCAAATTAATCTACTATGTGGATATTTGTTTTCCTTTAGAAACAATGAAATATGCAAAAATGTAACCAAAAGGAACAATACACACAGGAAAGGCCAAATCAAATTTTCAAAGAAATATCTATTCGGAAATGTGCTCAACCTTCCCTTTTTGAGATAGAATTGTAGAAAAGTAGTCATCTCAGAATACTTAATTGAACACCAAACACTATTTGATATCTCAAGAGCACTCCGCCAATAAAAAAATTAATTTCAAAACAATCTACTATGTGGATTTTTGTCTTCCATTAGAAACCATAATAAATGCAAAAATGTAACCAAAATAAACTTATTATACAAACAGAAAAGGCCAAATCAAACTTATTTAAAGAATTTTCAATGCAGAAATGTGCTTAACCATCTGCTTCTCTCCAGTTAATGAGATAAATTCGTCGAAAAGTAGTCGTCTTAGAATAATGAAACGAACATTTTTTTCATACCTCAAGAACAGCTCCACCAATAAAAAGTTTGATTTCAAAACAATCGACTATGTAGATTTTTGTCTATCATTAGAAACCATGAAAAATGCAAGCATGTAACCAAAACAAACTTATAATATAAACAGAAAAGACCAAATCAAGCTTATAATATCAACAGGAAAGACCGAATCAAACTTATTCAAAGAAATCTCACCAACAACCGAGGCAGGTGCAAGACATCCCACTAACGAAACGACCCCAACCCAAACGAAAGTCCATCCTTACCACTCAACTGATTGTCACAGCAGCACACAGCTTCCCCAAGACAAAAATCCATGGGAGAGTTTTGAGTTCTAAGAGAAAGGGATTCAAATAAAGCTTGTCTGTGTCCTCCTCTGTTCTACCCCCTAGCTGATTACACTGCCATTAACGGCATTAAGACTAAGTGCCTTGAAGATCAATCCCAATCCGCGGCTGAGGGGGAGGTAAGGTAGGGTCATTGTGCCCCGGATCATTTGCATATGGAACGTTGGAAACCGAAGGGCATTAAGCCTTTTAAAAGACTTTTATCAATGCACAAGGAATTTTCCCTTTCATTTAGTTGTCCCGCGCACAATAATACATAATCCGTCATTCCACGACTGAGGATTGAGGATTCTTTTAAGCTAGTCCTTTGCCTGCCTTCAAATGTAAATGAAAACGCTCGGATTTGTTGGTGGAAGTGGTGGGGACTGACCATAAATGAAATATTTGTAGATTTAGGTCACTCGGCTGATACCGGGATGAAACTGGAAATAAAATTAAATTTAATCAAAACTAATTTTCATGTATATATCGTGTTGCTAAAAAGTTTCTTTTTTTTTTTGAAATTTTATTCTGCTTTCATTTTGGAATGATTAATTTCGGTTGTTCTATGCACAATATTACCAAATGCATTGTTCTGAGTGACGATTGAATGAATAAAAATCTTTCAAGCAAGTATTTCACCATAAAAAATTATATCTAATTTTATTCTACCTAAGAGAAAAAGCTAGATTTTGTTGCTGGAAGCGATAGGGACTATTCACAAATAAAATATATGCAGTTATAGGTTATACTAGGTTTTATCAGTATGAAATATCGATCAATATAAATTTAACTGGAGCCATGTCTAAAAACTGTGATAAATAATAAGTTACATTAGGCAATGAAAGAGTAATTTCTTTTTAATAATTTTTGCTCTTGGTACTGTTCAATTAGTTGTCCTGAGCATAATAATGCATTATCCGTAATTCTCAAGTAGAACTTGTACATTATTCTAAACTAGTGTGCCTTCAAATGTAAATCAAAACTCTAGAATTTTCGGTGGGATTCAGGGGGACTCACCATAAATTAAATGCATGCATCTACAAATCACCTTGAACATACTCAACTTAAAACAGATTTTTAAAAAATGAAACATTTTTTTGGCAAACTTTTGATTTTTAAAGCTGAACGCTTGCCACTCCAACTGTAACTCAAGACCAATATGACATTGTGGTAAGGTTTCAGCTTTGGAACAGGAGTTGTTCAAATTTCGAAATCCAATTCTACCCAAAAACCATTAAGTAAGCAAGTCTGGCGCTCGTTAAATGTATTGGGACCAAATGCCTTCCCTCTGGTGTGGTTTGAAGAGAAAGCTGACAAATCAGATGCCTCCCCCGTCATATGAGCATGGTTCAAAATTTCGAGGTGCATCCAAAAATAGCCCTATTGTAGCTTTGAAATGCGATGCTAATGTAACCAAACTAAACTAATCGTAGTAGAATGACTGATATCGAAACAGTTAGATAGACATACTCTTTTAAATTTTGTTTCTCTTTAAGTTTTGTTTCTTGGATTTAAAATAGATTTAAAAGAATTATATTTTGTATTTTTTCAATTATACGAGATTGTGTTTTTCCCCTATCCAATTGTTCAATCAATTTGTTTTAAAACTGATTTTGTGTTTCAAAACTGCATAGAAATCAATTTTGGTCAATAATAATTTTGAAAGTTGACACAAAATAGTAGAAGTAATTAATAATAATTTTAAATTATTCTAAATTATACATAGGGATTTTTCTTTAAAAAATCAATCCTTGGTACAGAGTTTCATTTTTTCCTATACATTTATTCCAAATTTGTTATTCTAGACCTGTAGAGTGCTATTTCATTTATTGCAAATAGAACTTTCAGTATTTCTAATAAGTAGTACTTATAGTAGCAAATATATTTCAATAAATTTTAGAGATATTTAAAAAAAAAGGTTTTTAAAAATTTTATAAGCCTTTTATTGTTTCATAAATTATCGTTGAATCTTCTTTAATGTTGGAGTTCAGATATCTTTTTCTAAGGGAAGAAAAAATGACTTAATAATATGGAAAAAAATAACAAAAGACACTAACATTGAATCAACAGTTAATGTCATTTCTTGTGATGAAATTTTCATACGAAATAATAATCTTATTTTCTGTCATACGAATATTACCCCCGTTTTTACTTTTTTGTCGAAATTCCAATTTATTAATAATTCTCTTCTTTCCTAAAAATGCTATGTTCTTGTTAAATTACTGATTAGTTTATAAGTAAGTTAGTCAAAATCAGTCTTTATTCTATTATTTTCATTTGGTTGAAAAAATTATTCAAACTCATTTCTTATTCTATTATTTTCATTTGGTTTAATGCGTTATTCAAAATCATTCTTCTTTTTCATTTGGTTGAATTACGATACAATATTACCGATACAGAAAAATGTCCTAGTGTAACTGCATTTATTTTCCTCAAATAAAGTCGCAGTATCTTTAAAATCCAGACCACATTTTATCTGAAAGCCTGCTTGAATACTTAAATAAATCTTTCTCTTTTCATTATTTAATTCATTCCCAAATCAATAATCTCATTTCATTCATATCTTTTTCCATGATTTCTAATTTAATAGAGTTTCTGTAATAGATTAAAAGACTCGTAAACATTAAACTTCCTGATATCTTTTGATTGAACAAAACTCTTGTACCTTAGGGAAAAGAAAAAAAATTATTTTCCCCATCCATCTCCTGTGTGTTAATGATAACACAGCTTCATTCTCTAGAGAGTTTTTGTAATGACAACGCTGATAAAAATCGTCTGCGAATCGTTTTTATATTTCGAATAAATTTTCAGACAATTCGAAGTATTTTATTTTCTTTTTTTCTTATATTTAGGGTAATATATTAGGAAATTAACTTATGTTGATACATTTTTTAAAGCTTGCTATTGCATATCAATAGATTTATCTTCAATTGTTCCGATATTTTTTTGTATTCCTCGCCTTAAATATTCCTTTATTGTTTCGAAAGTCATATTATTTTTCACCAAATTTCTCAAGGGACAATCTTTCTTAAGTAATTTCAAATAAATATAAACCATTTTAATTTGAAATGAAATTCCCCCATCAATACCATTTTATTTTAAAATAACAATGATTTTTTTGTTGAGAATTTTAGACAAAAGAAAAACTTGAATAATAAAAATTGAAAGCTGTTGTAGAATTGGGAACAACCTCCCACGCTTTGGGACTTAGTTGCTGTTTTTGAATTTAGCAGACAAAACTCAGATGCTGCATTATTATTTCGGAATTAATTAGAATAAGTAGTTGCTTGTGAAATAGTTTTAAATATTCAATTTTGCACAATCATAACGATAGAAAAACCGGAACAATAAAAACTGAATTATGTTTCTGCAATTGAGAATAAATTATAACACATTGGGATTTGGTTGTTCTCTTAGACACAGGCAGAAAAAATCCAAAAGCTGTACCTTTTCAGAATAAATTATAAAAGTATTCGATTCTTAAACGATTTTAAATATTGAATTTTGCAAAATTATAGATTAATTAAACATAAATATGTATATTGCATGGAAAAGGTCTTCAAAAAGCAGATTAATATGCAAGTTATATTTTGGATAAAACAAGTAATTACTTCGGTTAAGTCATTTGAATTATTTCCAATGCAATTGCTTTGGGAAATTTTTTCTATCAACGTATGGTGAATTAGCTAATGACATTTGCTAATAAAATGTCTTTATCGTTTGCCTTAAATAACTAAATGCAAGTTCAATTAGTTAAAGAAATTTACTGTTAATAACTAAAATTAAGTTGAATCAATATTGAAATTTACTTCTACATAGTTAAATGCAAGTTGAATCGACTAATGTCAATTGCTTCTATTTACTAAATGTTAGTTAAATCTTCTAATGTTATTTGTTTTTAAATAACTGAAAGTCAGGTGAATCAGTTAATACAATTTTCTTCTAAATAACTTAATGTAAACTGAACAATCTAAATCCATATATTTATCCATGTGCTCAATTTCCTAACTTATATCCAGGCAACTTTTCTAATATTTGCTATACTGTCTACTGAAACAGTTTCGGATTATGGGAGCAATTTTAGTCGAACATGCAGAACAATATTGTAAGAGTTTTTTTTATCTAATGTTAATTAGTTTTTTTAAAGCTAATAAACAACGATTAGAAGTTATAGCATTACATGGTAAATAGCAGTACTGCTTTGACTGGCTCATAATTACGGTTCGTAGTCTTTCAATTTACCAGATAACTTTTTGCTTCATTTTAGTAAGGCTTAACAATAGGGCAAAGTTGAAGGTTTTTAACATATATGAGACCCTCTTGAAGATAGCTCACGTTCCCACCATCTTCTGAGTCAATCAGTAATTGTGTTTCAATCCAATACCTCTGAGATTCGTCAGTTGCCTCATTACATTACAACCTTCCTCAATAAGAACGATTGCATAAAAATTAATTTGTGATAGATTAATTAATACGGACTTTGAGCTATTCTAAACAAAGAACTCGTGTGTATACCTTAAATGTTTAAATTTATGTGGCACAGGCTTTGTTCTTGCTGTGTGTCAGAATCGCAAGAAAGCTATCACTTCTTCATTAATTATTTACTAGTCATTGGCATTCGCTTGTAGTTTAATTTTTTTTTCATGACTTTAACAAAAGTTGCAGTTATTTTTAAATATCAATTTAAAGATTGTGTCAAATTGGTTTAGTTTGCAATTTAATTAACTGCTAGAAATTATGGAACTGTGGTGCCATGTCACAGAAGCTTCCCAAATTCCAAACCTTTATCCGACTAAAAACAATAATATTTGAAGCCCAGGTGTATAGTAAATCCGTTGGAGAATAATTGTTGTTGTTTCTTATGGTACTTGTCAAATATCAAGCCACTGATGAAGTCAACAATTTTAAGAAGAAAGATGGCAGCTTTTTTTTTCCGTACTCCATCTACGACCAAGAGTATGGCTTGGCTACTCATACCTTACAGCCCTTTTTACAGGACGGACTTCATTCACGTATTTTATTCACTTATCCACAGATAGTAATTTAGACCAGAATCAGAGAACACCCCAGTGATATTGTTTTGACATAGAAGGCTTAGTTACTTCTACAGATTTGTATGTGCATTAGTCATCAGATACAAGGGGAGTCTTCAGTCTGTGGGGTTTGAACTCACGATTCAAGTGGTACGAATCCAACGCTCTATCTACCAGACTGTCCCTACCCAGAATAATTATTCTCCAGCTTTTCCATCATGAATGTTTGAGAAAGAGATTTTATCCTC
Source organism: Argiope trifasciata (assembly GCA_026543055.1). Taxonomy (NCBI): domain Eukaryota; kingdom Metazoa; phylum Arthropoda; class Arachnida; order Araneae; family Araneidae; genus Argiope; species Argiope trifasciata. Next base: position 154,749 of record JAPMOQ010022346.1, read on the forward strand.
AAAATTATGAGGTTCACACTAAATTTGCCAAAGTGATGGTTCAAAATGGGACTTTAATGTAACTCAACTCAACTCAACTTTATCTATATATTTATTTTTAATTTACGCAATCAGAAGGTGCTCAAATAATTTTTTTATCAAATTCTTCATCAGAAGTTTCATTTATTTAATTCCATTTTCTTGCAAGATTTCTTATCAATTCCCATAATAATAAAGAATAGATACCCCTCTTAAGCAGCAAACAAACAGATGATAACAAAAACAAACATCCATCAAAAACGTTTGGAGGGTTTTTATTCAAAACAAACTGCAAGCCATTTTTCATTTTCTAACTAACGACATTCCTCGAAAACCGCACTGAAAAGTAAATAAATTCTATCAAAAGACACTAAAAAATGAAGGCTTTTGAAGCAAGCTGCCGATAAAGAAACACAAGAATATAATTAGTTTTTTTATTAATGAAATTTCCTTTCGTTCTCTACATTGTTCCCTTTTATAAAATAAAGATATTGAAGGAAAAATGCTATCTTTTGTTAAGGTTTTACTAGCAAAGAAAAACGGTCATTAATTTGCCTTAACAATGGAGCTTCTTATAGAAGAATTTCGGGATATATGTTATTGTTAACCGGAGTCTAAAAACTAATATTTTCTGGAGTTTCCGATTATTTAATTCATTTGGTTTTTGTTAGATGAAGTTTTGTGTTATTTATTATTTAAATCAGTTGGTGTTCTTTTAACAACAATTGAAGACTGGCATTTTTCACCTGCTTAGAAATTGAAAACAAAAACGATAATTTATGGTTTGTTTTTAATATATATTTTCGTGGCATTATATTGTGAAAAACAAAGTGTATTTAAGTTTTCGATGTATTTGTGATAAAAATTTTACATTTAATTATTTTTACATATTGCTTAAAGTTTTGTTTTTAATTGCTTTTCAAAAGAGAATTGCTTTTGATGTTCTGTCATGTTGTTTATTATTTAAATCAATTGGTATTCTTTTATCGACAGTTGAAGAATTCACCTGTTAAAAATTTGAATTTGGAAACAAAAAAAAGTTTCTAGTTTTTTTAATACATACATTTTTGTGGAATATATTGCTAAAAACAAAGTTTATTTAAACTTCTGATATATTTGTGACAAAAAAAATTGTGATTCAATTATTTTTACATATATCCTAATTTTTTGGGGCTAATTTCTTTTAAAATTAAGATTTTTATTTTTTGATCAGTTTCATTTGTTTCTAAGTTGTTTATTATTTAAATCAGAGATGTTATTTTATCAACAATTCAGTAGGGGCATTTTTTGTCTGCTTAGAGACTGTAAACAAAAACGATAACTTTTGTTTTAAAATATATTTCCGTGGAATAAATTTATTGTAAAAGACAGGAATTTAAAATTTCGATATTTTGCGATAAAAGAAAGTTTTAAATTTAATTAATTTTACAGAATAGTAAAACCTTTGCACTAATTGCTTTTTCAATTAAGATTATTTTTTTGCTTCATTTTGTTTATTATTTAAATCAGTCGTCGTTCTTTTATCAACTATTGAAAACTACCTTGTCTTAATGAGTATTTTTGAGGAATATATTGTAAATGGCAAAGTAAATTTAAACTACCCATATATTTATAGCATAATTCTTTTTTTTTTTTGATTTCATGAATTTTGCTCCTTATTTAAAGATTTGTACCGATTGCTTTTCAAATAGATTATTTTTTCTTTGTTCCAAGTTGTTTGTTATTTAAATCAGTTGCTGTTCTACTATCAACAATTGAGGACTGATATTTTTCACCTATTTAGAACTTGATTACAAAGGAAATATCATAGCTAAATTTAATGTTTTTTATCGTGAAATATATAGTAAATTGCAGAGTATATTTAAATTTTTGATGTATAAATGATGAAACTTTGGTTCTGTTAAATTTAATGATTGTCATATTCTGAATAAAGATTCGCATCTATTAATTTTAAAATTGAAACGATTTTTTCTTTGTTATTCAGAACTATGAGCAAAAAAGAATTCTATTGCAAGGAATCTTTCGTGCCATAATGCTTATATAAAAAAACATTAATACATTCTCTACTGATAACATTTTTAAATTATATATGTGAAACTAAAGAGGTGAAATACTTTGTCCTTTCAAAAAACCTCGAGATATATTCGAACACCAAAACTTTCCAATTCATCATTGAATTAGTTTCAACTTAAATGATATGCCATCATCATTAAATCATAAGTCCTAATTATTCAAAATTTAACTACTTTTGTTCATGCCACGATACTATTAAAGTAGGAGAATAATTATTTTATTATATTTATTTACCTAACAATTTTTAGAATTTATAACGTATATTTTGGGTCATATTCAATACAGAAGAAAGAATATCTGATAATCGTGTAAACTTTTTCGTTGTATCAAAAGGATTTATTTTCGAACTACAATTTATTTTATTTCGTACCGACATTGTATACAGATGGTAAATTTGTGAGTACAATTGTAGAATCCAGATCCCTACCATATCGAAACCAAAACTAATGTGAGGAAACGTCAACTCTATAATCCTGCATACAATAATTAATAGTTACAATGAATACCACAATTTACGACTAACTAATTTACTTGGGACACTACTATAATTAAATTGTTAAAATTGATTTAATATTCTGCATCATTGCACAAAACATAGAAGCTCTATTATTATTCCGTATAATCTGAAGGTCTAATAAATTAAAATTTGAACATAGTACATTCCCTAATCTTTCATTTTCGCCCTTGTTCTTTCAGAGATAGAGAACAGTATTTTGTATATACAGTGGGTAAAAAAAGTCTCCGTACGCAGATACGAATGCAAATCAAAGTTTAATTTGTCACACAAAATTCATAATAATAAAAATAAGAACTTAAAAATGAGTTAAAACTAATATTATTTAATATTTATTCATATTAAAAGGATGATAATACTGACAAAATTAAATAATAAATCTTAAAAACTCAAAAAATGCCGTAAACATGGAACAAAAAAGTTTCCGTACGATGCCCTAGCACACAAAAAAAGTTCACAAAAATGCAAAATACATTTAATGATCAGTGGGCCCTTCTTTGGCTTTTATCACCTCTCTTAGACATTGTGTTATTACACCTACAACTTTTTTTTGTTGTCTCTGGTGAAATATTACACCAAAATACTACTAATGGCACTTTTGAGTTCAACTTTGTTTTTTATGTCATATTTTTTAAGCTGTCGACCAATTTCTTCCCACAAATGTTTGATGGGGTTTAAATCGGGTGACTGGAGAGGACCATGAAGTTGTTCTTTAGCATGGTAAAGGCACCACTCTTGGCAAATCCTAGTGGTGTGTTTAGGATCGTTGTCGTGCTGAAAAGTAAATCCGATTGTAAGAGATAGTTTCTCTGAGCTGAATGACTCATTTTGTTTAAGAAAATCCAAATATCCATATCAATCTATATTTCCCTTGATGAATTGCAAATTTCCTACTCCAGAAGCACTCATACACCCCTACACCATAACACCGCCACCACCGTGCTTCACAGTTCCGCATAAATTCTTAGTTAGCATTTGTTCGTTTGGTTTTCTCCATGCCATAACTCGGCCATCTGACCCATGAATGTTAAATTTTGATTCCTCGCTAAAAAGAATGGATTCTCAAAAAGATAATGGTTTGCTTACATGCTTCTTTGCAAACTCGAGGCGCTTTTTCTTGTTGCACAAACTTATATAGGGTTTCTTCCGGACCGCACGTCCATGATGACCACTTTTTTTAATGACATTTCTCATGGTTTGAGTTGAGACTTCAATGTTGTAACTAATTATTAAATCAGCTGCCAACTTCGGTGCACTAATTCGTGGATTTTCCTGAACTTAACGTATGATGTTTCCTTTATGCAAGTGATTTAATTTTGACAGCCTCCCGGATCGATCTCTGTCCTCAAGTGAATGAAGTTTACACTATCTTTTAATGGTATATTGCACAGTAGACTTCGAGTTTTTAGTCATTTCACTAATCCTTTTCATGGCTAATCCATCTTTTTGCAGTTTAATCGCTAATTCCTGAATAGCTCTGGGAACTTCCATTTTGAGACTATCAAGAACAAACTTGAACTCAACAACTGTCTATATGTTGTTTTCTTATCAGTGATTAACTTTTTAACGTCAAAGATTTACTGCGGTCCTGTTTTAAACACGACAGTAAGAATTTGCATAAAGCGTACGGGAACTTTTTTTGCACTGCAATTTTCAATCTACCTTAGATATTGCAAATAATATGCTTTTCTCGTTTTGTATAAATGAAAATTTATAAAAATCTCAATTTATAGACTTATACTAAACACATGTAGACAGTATTTAAAGAAAAACTGCAATACTTTACAAATTATGCTAATTTATTCTTAAATTTAGTGACCGTACGGAAACTTTTTTTACCCACTGTAAATAATCGGTTACAAATACAAACAATCAATTTTCATTATAAATGATGTTACAATGTTTAATCGAAAATTTAATGTTTCTTAGTATCAAATAAATTTATTTTAAATTATATTTTAAGATAATTTTTTAGTAAATATAAAAATTAATTAATATTTTAGAAAAAATGAATAAATTCAAAATATTCTCTAAATATTTCTCTCTTAATTTTCCTCAAAATATAAACAATTATTTAATAAACAGAAAAAAGCCATTTATTACTTAAAAATATTATTATATTTTATATTATTTAATAATTCCATTTTTTGTTTCCTTCAAAAAGAAAACAAATTGTCATGTGATGAATAATTATTCAATAAACACAAAAATTCAAATATTATTGTATTTTGTATTATTTCATATTTCCCTCTCCAGAGTCCTTCAAAACGAAAAGCAATAACATTTTGCTGAATAATCATAAAAGCCAATTATTATTAAAATATATTACTTTTTATTTTAATAAACAAATCTATCTTCAGATTCCTCTAAGGAGAAAAGCAATTATCATCTGTTAAATAATCAATTAATAAGTATAAAAGGCCAATTATTATTACAAACATATTATTGTTTATATTATTTAATATTTCCACCTTCATATCCATTCAAAAAGAAAAGCAATTATTCTCTGCTAAATAATCGTTTAGTAAATAAAAAAAGCTAATTATAATGAAAGAATAGTATTATATTTTATATTATTTAATATTTCCATTTTCAGTTTCCTTCAAAATGAAAAGGAATTATTGTCTGTCGAATAATCATTTAATAAACGTAAAGAACCATTTGTTAAAAAATATTATTATTCAGAATCCAACTTCTTCGCAACTGCGATATCACCTAAAATAAATATTTTCCATAATTCAAATCAAATTTCTAGTTCAAAATAATCGTTTGGTAAACATGAACAATCAATTATCATGAAGAATCAAATTTTATTAACATTATTCTTTTAAATTTCAAGTCTGCAGCATTCATTTGAACGTACTTCATCTCTTTTGGAACATTTATATCTGTATTCCAATCCATTATAATCCATTCACTCTTTCAACCAAGCTCTGCAACAAACCCATCAACTCTTTCTAGGTCACATCCTATGTATTGAGATGCAAGGGCGGCGTCACGCAGCCTTAAAGCTCAATGCCTGAACAGTTTTCTGCCCTTTCTTTGATGAATGATCTACGAGCATTTCCGTGATTATTAAATTCGTTACGTGGCTTATTAGTTTATTGCTGTGCGAGGGCGCGAAGGATTACTCCTTCTGTAAAACGGGGCTCAAGCTGAAAGCCCCTGTCTGGAGGTCTTCTGGAGACTGTGAAATTGAGACTGAAAAGGGGCGCAAGGACCTGAAATTGGTGGAATTTAGTGATTAAATTTGGTTTTATTTTCTACGAGCTTAAAGTGGAGGGGGTTTGAAAGTGATGAATGCATGATGTGATTTATGGTGGAACTAGGATTTAATGCGATTTTAATATTTTCCTGCATGACATAATAGGATGGTAGTTTTGTTCTAATTTTCGTTGGCCTGGAAAGAGTACTGTTAACGTGTGAACTTTCATTAAGTGAATAATATTCAAAATTTTATTCTGGTCTGTGTAGTGTCTTACCTAGATATTCTGGGAAATATATATATGTAATATTCTGAAATGCTTTATTTGGTGTTCTCTTACTATTTCTCTTACAGAAGGAGATAAAAAAGGATATATAAAGGGATGTTTAATTTCTAATGAACTGAACATTTGAAACGTCTTTCAGACCTAAGAAAATGTATTTTTTTATAGTTGAAACGCTCTTAGAAATTGTTTATCATGAATTTCTTTTCATTACCTCGTATACATAGTATAGACAGACTATAGCATTCTTCAAATAAATTGAGCTCGAAATTTTGAAAAATCTCCAAGTTTTAGATCTTTTCGAATTAGAAAAAAAAAAATTTAAATGCCCATTTGACTGTCTCATATAAACCTAACTCAAATCTCTTTGATTGAAGTAGATTGATGAAATTTTGTATTAAGTTTTTTCACTAAATTTCTATCCAATTCTGTGGAAAATTCATCTGGGGAAAGACTGTCTTTTTGGCTATTTTAAGTTAACACAATAGTTACAAAAAAAAGTTGGTTATACTGATAAAATTTTGTGCGCAGATTTAATGTCTAAATTCTAGATACATATCAAATTTTGTGCTAAATTTATTAAGAAAAAATCCTTTTATCCGACTATTCTATGTTAAAACGATAACAGCAAAAATAAATTGGCTAGATAGATAAAATTTATAACACAGAATGAGTATCTATATTCTAAACACGTCAGATTTTGAGCCAAATCTAAATAGAATTTACTGTTTGTCTGTCTGCTCTTTCAAAAACTAGTAAATACGATTACTCAAAAAAGGAATAGCATAAATGTATAAAAATTGGTATGGGTTTTATTAATTTCAAGTGCAGCTTTGTGCCAGAATTTTGCTTCAACCGGTAGGGAAAAACCTATCTAAAACATGAAATCTATTTTCGGATACAAATAGCCACATGCAAGGAATCACTCACCAAAACATTTGCCTAAGATCAAAGGATAGATTCAGTAAAAATGGTAAAATCATGCCAAAGGCGGATATTTCTTAATTATTATAAGCCATTGCCATGCAAGACAGTCTGTGGGATATATTTTTATTATAGAATGCCAGAGAAATTTTGGGGAGAACTTTGAATATATATAGAGTCATGAATATATTTAGCTCTGAAGGAACTTTTGTGTATAATTATTATAGGAAAATTTCAATATTTAATGAAATTTTAAGGTCCTTGTTTGTTTCACATGTCTGTTCGCCATTTTTCTTTTGTATTTAAAAACTATGGAATTAATCTTTTCATCTAAATATGGTTAAAATTACATGGCCTTCTTCAAGACAGCATTAATACTTTATTGCTTTCACAATATAGCCAAACTTGTATATAGTTAGAAAACTCCAACATCCAATCTACTTTTTTAACGTGAATGTTTTTATAGTATGTTCTACAGTTTTACGTTTACTTAGAGGGCATTGACCAAGCATGGCTCTTTCTCAAGAAAAACTCAAAGAATCAATGTTCAATCCAAATCAATTTTTGAACTGCTTTAAAAGTCCCATTTTATCTGATTTAATCTGAAATTAGATCAGATTTTTAAGACTTTTTAACTGTAAGATATGTTGTTGAAATATTATTTATAAATATGAAATGCTAATTTTTTTTATTAAAAACTTATTTTTCTAAAGGTAGTAATAATCGTTTACACAAAAGATGAACTAATATTGTATTCAAAATGCAATTTTGATTAATTTTAATATGCTTAAAATAATTTTTCATACTCATTTATAAAATAATCAAGACAGACAATAAGAAATTTAAATAATTTCAGAATATCTTGCAAATATTCGCAAGACTGTTAAATGATATATCCGAAATTTAAAATCTAGAAAGAAAGTTTTGATGAATTCGGAAAAATTATTGGAAATAAAAAAGAAATTTCATCACTAAATATAGAGCTTCACGATACTATCAGATACAATTAAATTTACTTTGAGACAAAGTTTATTTAAATGTAGATATGCAACAAATACTTTTTTATGACCCGAATACGCCATTCTTTGTAAGATTTTATCCGAGAAGGAAGAAAACACTCTTAGAATTTTCACATGCCTATTTCAACATATCTAGATACGATTAAGAATTTGTTATTCTAATATTTAATTTACAAACAGTTCGAAAGTTATTTTGGAATTTCAATTCTAATTTCTTAATATTATGAGATAAAGAGATTAATTTCAGAAGATTCGCTCTTTTATCTGTCGATATTTATAAATTTGGCTTCTTTCATATGTATAAAAATGGAATTTTGAAGTTATTTTTCTTGATGATTAGGTCTGTAATTTTTTATGTGATAGAGCTTAGGGGTGTTTTAAGCATATTCATTCTCAATGACGATTCAGAAATTTCAGATTCTGAATGTCTTATTTTAAGAAAGTCTAATGCTAAGTTTTCTGAATGGCTAATTTAATAAATTTTATACCTAACTAATTGCGACAGTGGAGAAAATTTAAGATTGTTTAATGTTTAAAATAATGAAAAAATATTGGAATAAGCATTGGAAAGTAGAAAGTAAAAAATATAAATAAGCATTGGAAAGTAGAAAATTTCGTTTATTATTAATAGTTATTTTAGTTGATTATTATTA
>JAPMOQ010022346.1:188437-209672 GCA_026543055.1 Argiope trifasciata
ATGAAAGTAAGAAAGAAAAAGTGAAAAAGAGAAGAGATGAGGATAAAAAAATAAAAGAAAAATGGAAGAAAGTACGAAAATGAAGGAAGGGGAGAAGAACTTTTTCAATTCTTCTGGCAGAGATACATTATGGGAATCTTATGGGGGTGGTTGAAGATCGGACGAATTTTGTGGAAGATGAATGCCACCGTCGTTTTATGCCATCTACTACTACGTAGATGTAGGGGCGGGAAGTGTTTTGGAGTGTGTTCTGGAGTAGTTTCTTGGGGATGGGAAAGGATGGGTGGATTGCGGCAAGTAAATCGTTTGGTAAGCAGTCGAAAGTGAGCTGCGGAAGGGTGGCTATTGAAATGATGAATTCGGTTGACCGATGTCAAACCGAGTGATTAAATGTGAGGAGCTGTTTTATGATGAACATTATTTCTATCTTGAAGTAAAAATGTTTTAATGGAGATACTTTCAGCTGTTATAAATAACATAATAAAAGTAGCAGAATACTTTGATTTTCCCACTAATTAGCCGCTAATGGGGTATGAAATAATAGATTTTTATAAATATTTAAAAAAAATGTTGGATGTGTACAAATGTGGAGCCGATTTTTAAAAAATCACATTTTTGAAACTATTGCATATATTACAATAAGTGGTACATGGAATTAAAGAGAAATTATAACAAGTTTTTCTTCAGTTGCATATGTCCGATGTGCGACCCTCTTGTTTCATGACATACCATCAATATGTAATACGATTCGTTCTAAGCATTTTGTACAGTTTTGTGACATGACATGACAAGACATGACTCCACAAAAAGAAATCATTGGGACTAGACCAAAATAATCCGGAACCCAGACTAATGCCTTAAACATTGCAAGAACTTAAAGAACGCATTGGGAAACATTCAGAACTGTTGACAGCACAATGTTATAAAATGTTTGGAACGAACTGAATTGCATATTGTAAGATATGGTAGTTTCTAAAACATGATTTTTTTTAACCTGGTCCATCATTTGTATTCATTCTGTATATTTATTTGTTAAACTAATGATTAAATGGCTTATTCATTGTTTAATAATATTTATTTAAATAAAGGAAATTATATATAATTCAAATTTATGAAAGAATAGTTAGCAAATATCAATATTAGTGACAAAGATTGCGTTTCATTTTTGGAACACTATATCTATCGTGTAGTAAAAATATGGCATTATTTTCCGAACCATAAATGTTTCAAAATAATTGCAGCTTCTTTAGTTATCATCAAAACACTTTGAATAAGCTATTTTAAAAGAAAGAATAAAAATGGTAAACGATTTCAGTGCAGAGTGAATAATTATTTAGGATGAGTAATAATAATTTTTCATAAATATTTAAAAAATAATTATTATTAAATAATTTTATTATTGTTTCGTACATTTTTTTTTTCAATAAATGAAACAACAATATTATGTCATCCAAATTTCTGAAAGAATATCTTAAGATTATAAATTATTTCCAAATAATTTTTTACATTATATCAATATTTATGACAAAAAGTATGCCTCATTTCATTTTTGAGCCATGTTTCTATTGTGAAGTAAAAAATCTGGCGTTTCCAACAAACGATAATTGTTTCAGAAAGATTATGGAATTTTTATTTATCAGCAAATAATTTTAGCTAGAACTATTTAAAGAAAATAATAAAAATAGCAAAAGATTTTATTTCAGATTAAAAATGTCTTTTAAATAGAAAGTAATTATTGGTTTTATAAATATTAAAAAAATAACTATTTATTAAACATACAATTAAATAAATTCATAACTGTTTAATAATATATTTTGGACTAAACTAGCGCAACATTTTTATATAATTCGAGTTAACGAAAGAATAGTTTAAGATTTTAGATTAAAATTGCAAATTATTTCAAAATATATTTTTTAAAGAATATTAATATTAAAATCTGCCATTTCCGACAAACGATAATTGTTTCAGAAAAATTATGGAGTGTTTATTTATCAGCAAATAATTTTAGCTAGAACTATTTAAAGTTAAATAATAAAAATAGCAAAAGATTTTATTTCTGATTAAAAATGCCTTTTAAATAGAAAGTAATTATTGGTTTTATAAATATTAAAAAAATAACTATTTATTAAACATACAATTAAATAAATTCATAACTGTTTAATAATATATTTTTGACTAAACTAGCGCAACATTTTTATGTAATTCGAGTTATCGAAAGAATAGTTTAAGATTTTAGATTAAAATTATAAATTATTCAAAATATATTTCTTAAAGATAAACGATAAAAAAATGTGTAAAAGATAACGATAAAAGAATGTGTTTCATCTCATTTTTGATCATTAATTATATACTGAAGAAAAATTTTGTTATTTTTTAGAAAAGTCAAATGTTTCAGAAAAATTATCGTCCTTGGTTTATATCCTGATAAACCATATTCCATTATCGATTCTCCATTAAAATTTGTCTGAAATAAAATATCTAAAAAATAATATATTCTTAGAATTCCAATTTATATTAATAGTTATTGAAAATTCACTTTTAAATTCATTTTTAATAATTCTGAGAAAGCAAAATACTAGTTTTAATGTGAAGCCTCAATTTTTCTACGTCTTTTAATTTTGTAGCCTCTTTTTAAAAGTATTAATAAATTATTTTATAGAATTATAGTATTAAAGTAAAAGACTTAGTGACCTTTGATCTTTCACCGTTTAATTTGTTTATTTGTTTCAAATTGCCAGCAGCACATTTGGGTAAATTTTATAATGTAAGAAGATGATTTTTTATTTGAGGTTTTGGAAGCCTCAAATAGCGTAGGCAACAAATTGGCACTTTATCGCTTTTGATGCATTAGTTTTCCGCTTTTTGGGTCATTAGAAAATAATAGCGAAGATTGTCAAACTTGGTGATTTATCTCCAACTATAGTTACGATTTCATTTCCAAATTCTTGTTCTCTGAGTCTTTACGAATTGTCTTAATTAATCTTAGCCATTAATCAGTTTAAACCGGTTTGAAACGATCACGAGACAGCCATATTACCCATCTCTAATAAACTTGCCATGCAAGTAAACGACTTACAATGGATTGGTGTACAACAGTTACGAAACGTTAACATTTTGCGGAAACCGAGCATTCTGTTAAACCTGTTGTGCCCTTCTCAGCAAGTAATTTGGGCCGCTGTGGCCTGGTGGTAAGGTCTCGGCTTCGGAACCGGAAGGTTTCAAGTTTGAGACTCGATTCCACCGAAGATCCGCCGTGTGAGGGGGTCTCTTGCACATTAAATCTGTCAGGCCAAACGTCCTCCCGCTGGTGTGGTGTGGAGAGGGGGGTGCCACTTCAGGTGTCATCCTCGTCATCTGAACGTGGTTCAAAATCACGAGGTCCGCCCCAAAATAGCCCTCGTGTTGCTTTAAACGGGACGTTAATATAACTAAACTAAACTCAGCAAGTAATTTGATGATAAATCTCTGTCATGCAGTTAACAGTATCCAAAATTTGGATTTAAATTTATTTATGTGTTTCTCATCCAATTGAAATAAAAATTGAACTCAGAGCTACTCTTGTAATCACAAAATTACGTACCAAATATAATATATTATATATGTAATTCATTGCTTTTTAAAGTATCACGTTAATATGTTTCTGAAAATACAGACCGACAATTAGTCATTGGATTTGGTTCGAACTTTTCTATGTGTCTACAATGTAAATGTTAAATCTGTATATTAAATTTTATTTATATATATATTCCATCGTTTTGTAATTATCGAGTTAATTTATATTCGAAGAGACGAACTTCTTCCAAACAGATTTCACACAAAATTTGAAAAGCAATGCTAATTTAGTATAAAGACTGAATACCAAATTTCATCAGAAAACATTTTTGAATTATATTTATTATAGATAGACAATGGATAGTTTTCTAGAAATGTATTTTTTGAACTCAGGAAGATCTAAAATGCGGATATTTGTCAAAATCTTGAATTCGAATCTTTCGACGATTATTATACCCAATTAATACCACGTATACGAGAAAGTTAATGTTTAGAAAAATTTAATCAATTCATTCAATTAGGAAAATCGCGTTATAAAACGCCTTTAATTGTTTATTTACTGATTTCAAAAGAAGTATTTTTTTTTTCAATTGCTATTAAATAATATAACAAACTTAACCTGCATTGAACCTAATAATTATCATTAAAAATTAAAACATCAATAATAATATGAATTTGAATAACAAAAACTTTAAAGCTATAAAAAGACTATATAAACACTAAATACACTTTCGAACTTCTTTATACATAAAATATATTTAATGAGTACTTAGGCACTTAAGTCTCATACAAATATCTTGTTTATCTTCATTATCTATGATGGATTAACTAGCCATCATAATTTGTTAAGTAAAGTTCTCGACTTTTATCCATATTATAATGATGTTAATATAATGACTAGATAATTCCAAAGTAATGTTAAAATTAGCAAATTAACTTGTAACGCAGTGAATTTGCATTATTTTACAAAAGCTTCAAAATAAGCAATAATACTTATTTCTTAATATGTTTTTGTTCATTTTAAGTTCTTTAAGTTTGGTTTGTTGAAAACTATTAAAATATTTATATTCTTGAAATGGAGTACACTTTTCAGAAATAAATTATTTTCTAAAATATTTATTTCTAAATATTTTATTCTAATATGTATATTTTTTAATATTCTTAATTAAATTTATTATTCCTAAGTAGAAAGTTAGTAAATATAATTTCATTTATTTTTTGAAAACTGGAAGTTATAAAGAAAAATTTAAAAAAATTAAGATTAAGGGGTAGTTTTGTTATTTTTCGCAGACGTAAAAATATATTCTAATGCTCAAAATATTTTAGAAAATTTATAAAGAAAAAAAGGAAAATATTTTTTTTGTTTATTTTATCCTGCCTTCGAATTGATTAACAGGTTTAATAATGCCTTTTTACTCCTATTTATATAAAGATAAAAATACGAATGATAATAATTTTTTATCTCTTCCATTGAATCCGTTTCTGTAATTCTCTAGAACCTGAGAATCGTTTCTATTTAAGGTATCCAACTACATTAAAAATACTGGTTACCGCCCACATTGGCGATTTTGTTATTGTTATTTCTTGTAGTTAAGATTTTCCTCTTTCCAAAACAGTTAATTTTTTCCAAGAAAAGAAAGGTCTGACCTATTATACAGGGTCACATATTTTTCAGCTTAAATTTGTCCTTAACTTCTGTTTTCACAAAACTTTAATTCTCATAAGAATTCTCCACTTGTGTTCAGTGTGTGTTTTAAATAATATGAGCAATGAAATGAAACAAGAGTTCTATTGTAATCGAAATACTTTTTCATTTACAGATTTTTTTATAACAATTAAGTTGTGAGTTTATGGAAGAAAGGTATATATGCGTATATTTTTACCCACAACTTCTTTGCATCTCAAAACTTTTCTTAGATTTTGGTTCATTTCTTTCCTCATAATATTTTATAATTTGCTTGCAAAGAAAAATAGGATTGCTGCTTTACAGTTTTCTGTAGAGTGTTAACCGTTTCTGTTAAATTTGACTAAAATTTACAGCAAATTTTCCTATTCCTCAAAAAATATTCTTTTCAAATAATTTTACCGTATTTATAGTGTTTATAATTGACAGTACCTAATCAGTACCAGATCTAAAAACCATAAATAATCTCTAAAAAATCCAATTTTTCAAAAATTTTCCTTCGGACGTAGTCGGATACCTTAAATAGTTCTTCATTCGAGAAAAAAAAATCGCTTGGATAGAGATCAGGATTAATGGTTCTTCGTTTAAAAGGAAATCGGAAATTTATCTGATAGCAAGCTAACAATATACGCCATATTTGTTTTAAACTAACAAAACTTTTTGATCCGTCACATGGTGTTTCATTTTTTCTGTGAGAAATGAATGTGTATTTCCATGTATTTCATTTACACATGGAATCCGAAAAGAACTAACTATGTTGTAATATATATATATATATATATATATATATATATATATATATATATATATATATATTGATGTTTCAATGCACATGAATTTTATTCTATGGCTATCAAAATGGTAAAAAAAACATGTTTCTGCCACAATTGGGAGGGAAACTTTTGCACATTATTCATTAAAGCTTAAGATTCTTCATTCTTTGAAGCAGTGCTCATAATCAACAAAACTCTTAGTATTTAATCAGCTTAACTGACTTTTAGCAAAATTCTAGCTGAAATTTAATTCACATGTTCGCCGTGTTTAAAAAAAAAAACTTTGAATAGAAGATAGCTGCACATTAAAAAAACCCTCTGTGTTGTAAACATGTATCTAATGACCGGAAATATAGCTTTTGTTGCTTACAAAAACACGATAAATAGTCTCTAGCAAAAAAAAATGTTAGAAATCTGGTTTTATCTAGTAAACGGACAACTTTGAGCTAAAGATAATAGAGCTTTTTCATTTTTTTTCAATTACGAAAACAAAATTTTGAGGGAAATTTTTGCACATTCTTCATTAAAGCTTAAGATTCTTCATTGTTTGAAGCAGTGCTCGTAATTAACAAAACTTTAGGTATTTGATCAGGTTAACTGACTTTTAGGAAGATTCTAGCTGAAATTTCATTCACATGTTCGCCATGTCTAAAAAAAAACTTTGAATAGAAGACAGCTGCACATTTAAAAAAGCAATCTGTGGTGTAAACATGGATCAAATGATCGGAAATATAGCTTTTGTTGCTTATAAAAACACGATAAATCGGCCTTAGTAAAAAAAAGTGATAGAAGTCAGGTTTTATCTAGTAAACGGACAACTTTGAGCTAAGGATACTAAAGCATTTTTTTTCACATACGAAAATAAAATTGCTGTTTTTCGCAAAACCTCAAAAATATAAAAAATATGTTTTTTTTTTTCTTTGTGCAAACATTTACCATAGAATTTTCGCTAACTTCCCAGAGCGAAAGAAAAAAAAAAATATTATAGACTGTTGCTCGGTACAAAACAAGCTTAATTATCTTTAAAAATTAAAATTAACCGGCGTATTAATATTAACCTTTCGGGCAAAAAAAGATCTAAGTACCCATAAAAAAAGCACTTACTGGATTATTAAGCAACATTAATAACACTTAATCAGATTAGAAGTTTAAAATTTTACTTTGGTCGGCACCACTTATGTGTGCAGATATTTTAATCACTGTAAAATCAGCTAAGAATGTCGTTTTTATGATCACTTTAATGAAATATTTAAAAACTGTTATTTTTTTGTATGAAAAAATTGCTTTTTTTAAAAGTTAATTTCAAGCCGAAATTTTTTAGTGTGTTTTTTTAGGAACTACTTTAATGGATGTCGATAAAAAATTATTTGACTTAATCATCTTGTAAAGTATCATAAGCATAACACCGCTGAATATCTTAATAAAACAAAAAGATGTTTTCAAGTACAAAATTAATTAGTTTTTAGAGCTCATAGTATCTTTTAATAATAAAGAAATATGTGTATCTTTTAATAATAAAGGACTATGTGTATTTTTTAACAATAAAGGTCGATGTGTGCACGTGTGTGTGCATTGGCGCCGTACAAAGATGAATGTCCATAAACGTAATTTCGACATAAAAGAATGTCCTTTTCTTTAAATTAATTCATTACTAGAACATCATCCTTATGTTCAGGGCTTCTTTATATATTTTTTAATTTCCTGCTATTAGTTTACACAATCCCTATATATATTTAAGTATATATCGTGTTCAAGTTTTCAACCATTAATAAAATACTTTTTATTCATCCACTCGAGTTCAAATACATTTTATAAAACTTGTATTGGATGACACTCGATGTTTCAGCCTACTACTACTTGTTTTCAGCCATTAATTTCTTAATTAAATTTAATTAATTTTTAAGACTTTAAATATTGTTTTAGAAGTTTGTAACGAAAATAGAAAGCAACAGGCAGTAGCTCAATCTTTAAAATGAAAGGATTTCAGTATTTTTCACGTGAAGATGAAAAATACTATTTCAGTTCTTACGAAAATCAATAATTTTTTTAAGCATAATAATCTTTTGGCAATTATTTAATAAGAGTAATTATTTAATAAAATAATTTTTTCTTCATTTACTTCAATAGGAATTGAAATATTTTTTATATTACTTGTTCAATTACAATTCAAATACGAATTAGAGTTTATATATATATATATAAAGAAGCTGAAAATGTTACAAACTTTTCATGTGAAGTTCAAAGCTTTACCTGCGATTCTGAAGCTATACATCTGTATGATGTAATCAAATTTCTGGAAACCGAAGTATTATAATAAATAGATTTCATTTTTCAAGGATAACTAAATTTTTTAAAAAAATCTAGGAATTACATGAAATTATAATATGAATTATATAAAATTTTATTACATATTATATGAAATTACATTATGTATTATTTGAAATTATATTATTATTAATTATGTGAGAAATTGCATTAATTATCATAATGTTAATATCGGTCTTCATAAACTTTCTATAGTGATCTGATGTTAAGGTTCCAGCGTCAGAATCACTTGAGCCCAAATTCGAAACCCGATTTGATCTAAGAATTTCTATATAAACGGATTTAAGGCAATTTAAATCTGTCGACTTTACATAATGTTCTCTCGCTGGTATGCTATAGGAAATTGCAGAGATAATTGTCAGTTCTAGTGACCAAATCGTCATATGATCAAGGCTCAAAATAGAGTGGTATGTCTCAAAAAGGCTCTAATGTATTTCCTTACAACGGTTTCTAGCTTTTCGCTTTCAAATTTGATTAAACTAAGATAAATAAGAAATTTTAGTTTACTAAACTGTGATGATATTGATTTATTATTCTAATAAATATCTCAATTTTTCTTTCAGAAAAAATAGAAACAGTGATAGCAGTGGAAGGTGGAAAAGTGGACCTCCAATGTGATATCACACCCCCATCCCGAGACGATGACGTCGCCCTGGTCCTGTGGTACAAAGACGAGAGCACGACCCCCCTCTACAGCCTCGATTCACGGAGGCGGGGCCTGTATCAAGCGAAGCACGCCCCAGGGCAAGAAATAATGGGGAGGGCATTTCTGGACATGTCCACCCACCCGACTGTCCTGAAGCTCGAGAAGCTGAAAGCAGAGGACGAGGGCGAATACAGATGTAGAGTGGACTTCAAAATAGCAAGGTCCAGGAATTCGCTTGTGATACTGGAGATTATTAGTGAGTAGCCTTAACGACTGTGAAGCATATGAATTTGAATACCTAGATATATACATAGATTTCTATAGTAGGAAAACAGTAAATGAATACATAGATTTCTATACAATGATTACCCATTGCAAAATTATTATTACCATCATGATATTTTTAGCTCCTTTTAAGGTATCCGACTACGTAAAAGAACTGGTTATTGAATACATTGGCGGGTTTTTTCTTAAATTATGATTACCACCATGATATGTTTATTTCCTTTAAAGTTATCATACTACGTTAAAAACACTGTTTATAAACCACATTGGCGATTTTTTTAAAAATTATTTCTTGTAGTTCAGACTTTTATTTTTCCTAAACAGTTATGCTTCCTAGGAAAAGGAAGGCTTGACCTATCACCTAAGAGAACTCCCAGTAAAACATATTACATTATTAGTGAGTAGCCATTACGATTGTGAAGTTTATAATTTGAGACTCTATAAAGAAGTTAGTTTTCTATACAAAGGTGACTCATTGCAAATTATTACCACCATGATATGTTTATCTCCTTTTAATAAAAATAATGATGATGATAATAATGAAAGAATCTGAGTGACCAGGCTATCATGGTAATATAGGTAGGATTTACTATTGAATCCTAAAAGTCATCACCAGTCTCGGTATAGCCCTTCCTGTAGGAAAAATCTTCTGTCATTGGTAGTAGGGGGTTATCCTCACACCATTTCTGTACCGATATGGGAAGAAGAGTGCCAACCAATATGCCGGAAGCTTTATATACCGCTTTTTAAGCACCCTTACTTTTTGCAATTAGTCAGTGTGTATAACCGGAATCAAAATTAGTCACTAGAAACTAAACGAAACAAAATTATTCACTATTAGAAATAAATTGTGTACGAAACAGAAAAATAAATAAAATACAACTCAAAAATATTTGTTATAATTCCAAATAGTCTGTGAGAGCAAATACATTGAATCTGCATAAATATTTAAAAAAATAAAAGCTGCAGATTTCAAATCTTTGTCAAAATTCAGCATAAAATAATGTAAATAAAACTAGATATTTTCGACCCCATAAAAAAGTTAGGTACTTATAAGGACGCTAGGACGCTATAAGGACGTTATAAGGATGCAAGATATCGCCAATGTGAGCCAAAGGCGAGTCAAGTCGCCAAGCGAAGTGAATGGCAAAACAAATGTCGCCACTGTAACAAAACGCGAACAAATCCGACAAGTGAATAATGTGAATGTGACGAATTGGAGATTTAAATTTGACAATTTTGCCTTTGTTGCGAGTTTTTCGTTGGGCCCGTGTAACAGAAATGTACTCTAATTTATATTCATGCTTAGTCTCATTAACATTCAATACATTGAGCGCATTCAACTTAAAAAATAATCGGCATGCTCGATTCCAAACCAGAAGAAGGAATATGAGAATTCGGTAATGGGACAATTAATCTGGGTTGGGATAAATTTAAAATACCTCCCAGTGTTTGAAAGGTGCTAGACGATTTTATAATATAAACTTTCATTTCATATACCGGGTTTATACGCGGACCAGTTATACGACATCCAGTAGACAGCGCATGCATAGAAAGGATTAGGTTTATGTTTGCCATAATTTTATAATACAGCTTCAGGCATTCCATGCTTGACTATAAATTTCTGTTTTGGCGTCTTTCTTTTTTACTGCGTATTCTTTTAAATTGATCGGTATTTATAGGAAGAAACATCATTAAAAAAGGATAAACTTGCCTTAGCTGGAAAAACTTTAGAAACCGCAACTGAAATTGAAAAAAAAAAAAAAACTTTGCATCAGAAATAGCAGAAAATAAAAATTTCGGAACTAATCTATGATAAGTTTACAATGTTTCATATCAGATACTACCACGCATGCGCGGTAAGAAAAAATATAATATTACGTCATGTAGTTGTCCCATCTTTACAATTACTTGCCATCGACCAACCAGCATTCTTCAACCTTTCTACACATGCACTGACTACTGGCTGTCTTATAATTGACAGAATGTAAACAAAGCATAAATGTGTGTCAAGAAAAATAAATTAATAATGAAATATTCTACAATTAAGTGCAATACAATTTATGAAATGTTCATTTTTTTTCAGTTCCTCCGAAAAAACCCGTGATAAAAGACATTAACGGAGAAGTCCTGCAAAGGGTCTCCGGTGCTCATAATCTTGGATCCAGGCTTGTGCTCATATGCGAAGTAGAAGGAGGTAATGCAACATTAGTTTTATTTATTATATTATATATTTATTTATATTTTTCAAATGTATAAGAGAAATTTCGCAGACATTAATATTATTTAAATGGTAATAAAGCTATTTTCTTAATAGATATCCAAGGGTGATCCTAGGAAATATCCATATTTTGAATTAAATTATTCTTTCAATTGATGAATCTTAGAAACTGGAAAGTAACGAAGTTTCTGGTTCTACGAAGCAGCACTAGGAAGTGGAGATTACAATTCCAATTTTCGAAAATATTGTTTTTTCTTTATTAAATTTTATTTATATGTATATTCGAAATTAAATAATTCTTTGGTTCTTTAATCCTTCAATTATTATCATGTGGAAATATGATCTTGTTTTTGTAAAGAGGTTTTGAATAATTGAAGGCAATGAATAACTGATGCTCGAAATCACGTAAGCAATACTCATCAACATCTATTAATCGCATATATTTTTACCAGCTGTTACCAGTGTTGCATAATAATTAATTAGTATCGCTTCTTAATGAAGTCAAAAATTAAACATTAAAATAATATAGATAACTATGGTCCAAGAAATTGCCGAGTCTAAATTGCGACATATTATAGATAATGTATTTTAAATGGCTAAGTAAAACAAATATTAGCTAACTTTTAAAACAATGATTTTACAAATAAGCATGCCAGTTTAGATTTAATTCCTGAAGGTAATTACTTTGGTGAGTTCAGTAATTTGACTCTAAACCTTTATTCATCTGGGATGGTAAGTTCATAAGCCACATAACAACTTCCAGACCAGAGTGTACACTTTTGTTTAGGGGTTATGTTACGCTTCTACAGACCCAATGGTCCAGAGATCGAATCTGAGTAATGCACATTGGTGACACGGACGTGATTTGAACAAGCAAACACATCTATTAATAATTTTTTTAAGGAAATGTAACTCCGTCATATATATATGAGTGGTATTAAAAATATTTTTTTAATCCGCCCTGTAAACTCTTTAAATATAAAAATTCAAGTAGCAATTTAAAAACTTCTTTTTAATTTTGCCACTCTTATAAATACGTTTCAAACAATTTATGCATTTATTATTATTTTACTCAGGTTTCATTATCTCATACTTACATTAAATAATTTAAATATTATCATGTGACAACACAATGGTGTAATGATTTGAGAATTTTGAAGCTAAAAAAATGCATAGGCAACAAATTCATGACTTATCGCTTTTTTTGTTTATTAGAAAATAATACAGAAGGACACCAACTAAAGTTACAACTCCTGCAAGTATTCATTCTCGGAATACTTACGAATTGTATTAATTAATTTAAGTCATTAACCAATTTAAATGTGCTGGAAACAGTCACGAGACTATCAGATTACGCATCGGTCTATATTTAGAAAAAAGATCATTTTTTCCCTGTCTCAAAATCTGTCCAGGTCCAAATCTTCGTATACCAGTTAGAAAAATCGAAAATTGAAGTAAAAAAAAATCATTATATATAGAGAGTGGGAGGGGATTATAGAAACAGATACAGAAATATCTTGATTGTTTCAAACCGGTTTAAACTGGTTAATGACTTAACTTAATTAACAAAAATAATAACTTAAAATAATAAAGTTCCCACACAAAAATTTGAAACTTGCAACCGTATATTTCATTCATATATATTTTTTATTATTAGTTTAATGGCATTTCATATTCCTTAATTAATGTTAGAATACATTACAATTTAGTTAATAATCGAGAAAATTACACGGAACAGCTATTAAAAATAATCACGGTATGATATGGGAAAGGGAATTAACTATGCCAATTTTCATTTAATCCATTATCTAAGTCCTTCATTTGTATTCTAATGTTCTAATGTAAATAAAACATGATTAAAATTCCATCAATTTCCAAATAATTATCCAAAATTTATCTCCCAAAAACTCCATAACAAGACTTCAACTGAAAAATGCGCAATTACACTTTCGGAGATTGGGTACTTTTGTAAAAGTAACCTCATTACGGCATATCAAATTTGTCAGAAAAAGATTTTCCACCGAAATAACCACAAAAAGAATTAAAAGAAAAACTAAAGAGGTGGGGGGCTACTGTTTAATTAAATTTATTTAAAGTAAGAAGTACTTCTTCTTCGTTCGTTGATAATTAGCATCCAATATCTCTAGCGTTTGTTTAATTTATTTGTCTAGCTGGAAAAGAAAAAAAAGATTTTTCACAGAGCTGCTGCAAAATTAATGAACTTTTATACTTCTTACGTATGCTCAAATAATTATTACTCAAGATAAAGGCCTTCCCGAGAAACTATCTCAAGACAAAGAACGAAAAAAGAAAAAAAGATGACATTTGGGAAAAATTTTGCTAGAAAAAAGATCAAAATTAGTAAAAACAATCATAAATACTGCCCGTGTGAAAAAATTATACTTATTCTACTTTAATTAGATTTCTGTGGGAAAAAAAAATATATGTAATGAGACCCACATGTGTTTGAATGACATTGACCAAAGGTTTTGAGCTATGTTATTTGAATTGAAAATGGAGTAGCAAAGTTAAAGTTTCGCTTGATATAGTGAAATATATTTGACTTCTATCATTTTATTTTGAGCAAATTATACAGAATATAGGCCACCATCACGAAGTGCTATCATTTGTTTACTGAACAGCAAGTGCAGACGCCTGCTATTGGAAAAAAGTGTGTGTTTCAGATTTATTTCTCAGATAGTTATTGAAACCAGTTAAAGTGATCTTCTCAAAAGTTTCTCGTATACTTGTAAATTAACTTGTCATGACATGTTACCTTGCATCGCTCCGGGGAATAAAAGTTAGGTTATAATGGTACAATAAAGTTTGGCATGCATTTAGAATTTTGACTGAATTTATCTTGTTTTCTTTGGATAGTTTTTTGCCTTTTAATCCCCATTGATACCCGGCATACTGTGAACAGTAACCGAAAATCTTCGTTTACGGAAATGTTTGAGCTTTTATAAGGGTTAAAATAGAATCAGTATTAATGCCTGCATTTGAAAAAAAAATGCGTATTTCAGATTTATTTCTCCGATAGCTTTTGAAACCAGTTAAAGTGATCTTTCTAAAACTTTCTCGTATCCTCGCAAATTAACTTGCCATGCCATGTTATCTTGCATGGAACTATCAAACAAAAAACAGGTTATAATAATACAATGTTTGGCATGAATGTAGCATTTTGACTGAATATATCGTGTATTCTTTAGAAAGTTAATATTATTTGGCTATTAACCCCCAGTGTGCTGATAACAGTATCCGAAAATCAAATTCGTTTACTGAAGTGCTTAAACTATTGCAAGGGTAAAACAGAGAATCAATATTAATGCCTGCTATGGAAAAAATGTGTGTATTTCAGATACATTTCTGAGATAACCATTGACACCAGTTAAAGTGGTCTTCCCAAAACTTTCTCGTATACTCTCATATTAACTTGTCCTGTCGTGTTGCCTTTCATGGTACTGGCGAAAAAGATGAGTTATAATAATAGAATAACGTTTGCCATGCTGGAAGCATTTTGACTGAATTTATCGTGTCTTCTTAGGAAAGTTATTTGGCTATTAATCCCATGCATGCTGATAACTGTATCCGAAAATAGAATTCATTTACTAAAGTGCTTGAAATCAGTAAACGGATATTTAAAAAAGAGAGTTAATAATAACGTCTGTTTTGGGAGAAAGGCATGTATTTCAGATTTATTTCTCAAATAGCAAAGTTTTTGAACCACTTTAGCAGGTCTTCACAAAATGTTCTCGTATACTCAGAAATTAACCTGGTAGGCCACATTACCTTGAATGGCGCTGGCGAATAAATGTTAAGTCAACATACCACTTTGGCGACGGTTCTTAGATCTAATTGGGTGTGAAACTTGAAAACCTATGGCTCGCGAGTTGAGACCTTATCAGCAGGTCAACGCTCTGAATTAAAGATGTAGTTTTTTTTAGCTTTTTAAGACCATATTTTATATACGATATATCATAACTGTATTATATTGACAAAAATAAAATAAAAAAAATATTCTTATTTAAACTAATTTGACACTCTCAATATAAAATGGCACTCCAAAACTGTTGATCTGATGTATCATCATCTGTACTGACATTTTTTCTTTATTTCCTCTTTTCCAGGAAAACCTCCTCCATCAGTCACGTGGTGGAAAGACTCAGTCCTGCTGGACGACACCTTCCAAGTCCACTCCCACGTGGTGCGCAATGAGCTGGTAGTGGACTCTCTGGACAGAAGTGACCTGCACACCAGCTACGCTTGCCATGCCTCGAATAACAATATATCTCTACCCGCTGTTACATCTGTCATGGTGGACATGAACCGTAAGTCTCCCTAGATCTCCCGGACGCTACTTTTTATTTGGCCGGATCATCCGGGGATTTCTTTTCAGGGTGCATTGTCCGGCATCAATCTAGGTTTAGGAGGGTATTAACTGGCGGCACGATGGTACAAGAAGCGGATATGGGATATCTTGGTCTTTTTTTCCCCATCTTCTACTTTTTTCCCTGGCGTTTTGACTCTATTGGGATATATTTTGACTCTATTAGGACTCTATATAATAGTGATTTTATGTATATGGTAACTCTGTATGTTTGATGGAATTGAAATCGTAGTTTTGCGATGTTTTTAAAATAATCAACATTCAGCCTTGTATCAATATTTTCAAAATTCTTGAACATTGAACTCTTGAATGTTGATGTTTTTAAAAAAATCTACATACAGTTTTGTATCACCATTTTCAAAATTCTCGAATGAGGCTCGCTTTCATAAAATTTGGATGAAGCTCGTTTTCATAAAAAAAAAGTACTCGTTTAGAGTATCATATTCTTTGGTTGACTATTTGAAATCGGTACGCATTTTACAATATTAAATTTATAGAAGATTAACACCAAATATAGATGACTTTTGTACTAAATTTAAAGCTGTGAAGTGTAATAATGGTATCATTATTGCCTTTTAAGTAATGACATCATAATATTACATTATTTTAAAAGAATACATAAATAAATTATTTTCGCTATTCTACGTAAGGACACTTAGATACGATGAAATTATAGTCACATTTATATTCTAATTTTATTTAGAAAATTATAGATGTAATTACCTGTGTTTGCCGAGATTCAGAGGTATCAACGTTTTCAAAATTTTTGAATGATGCTCCCTTTCATAAAAAAAGTATTCGTTTAGAATTTAATATTCTTTGGTTGACTATTAGAAATGGGTACTTTAAAGCTGTGAATTGTTATAATGGTATCATTATTGCCTTTTATGTTATGACATCGGAATATTACATTATTTTAAAAGAATACCAAAAAAATATTTTATCTGCTCCAAGTAAGAGCATTTAGATTCGATGAAATTATAGTCACGTTTATATTCTAATAGTATTTAGAAAATTATAGATGCAATTGAGACTCAAAGGTATCATCATTTTCAAAATTCTTGAATGATGCTAGCTTTCATAAAAAATGTATTTGTTTAGAATTTAATATTCTTTGGTTGACTATTAGAAATAGGTATATATTTTACTATATTTAATTTGTAGATGGCTGATGCCAATTATAGATAATTTATATACTAAATTTAAACCTTTTAAGTGTAATAGTGGTATCATTATTGCCTTTTAAATTATGACTTCGGAATATTGCATTATTTTAAAAGAATGCATAAAATATTTTCTCTGCTCTATGTAAGAATGTTTAGATTCGATGAAATTATAGTCACATTTATGTTCTAATAATATTTGGAAAATTATAGATGCAATTAACTTTTTTGCATAGATTTTCAAAGTTGTTTTTTAGCACTTTTTTATTGCTTGAATTTAAATAGAAGCATATTATTCAAAAAGAATAATTTCAGCAAATTCTATAATATGATTCTAATTAATGCATCAAATTATTTTAAAACAACAAATAACAAACACAATTATTTTATTGCTCTTCGTAATTAATTTAGACTCGATAAAATTATAAAGCAATATTTACATTAGATAAATATTTAGAAAAGTATACATGTAACTGACGTTTTCTTAAATGGTCCAAAATTTTAAAAAATATTTTTTAATATATTGAATTTGAACCAGAGAATTTTATTTAAGAAAAGTAATTATAGTAAATTTTACAAAATTAATCCAATTCCTGCTGCAGATTTAAAAAAATATAGCATTGATATCGCAGTCTCGGGTACTTTATTTCTCTCTACCTTAAAACTGACAAGATTTGAATTTTGTTTGGAAAATTTTTGTTTTTAGTAAAAAGAAAAATAGAAAAAAAAAACATAGTAGAATAAAATAATTATTATATAATTTGTTAAAATCCATCGAATTAACACAGAAAATATCAATGTAATACAATGTAACATCTCTTTCACTCTTTTCACGGAACCAAAGTACCTATAATGTAAAAGGCAAGGAAATATAAATAGATGGTAACTACTTTTATAGATAAATAGGCGCATGAATATCAGGAGAAATGCTCCCATCAAATAAGCCAACAGGAGTGGTTTCGAAAAATTAACTAGCAGGAGTGGTTTGTCGTCCCAAATAGCCAGAGGGAGTGGTCACTCTCCTATTATACTTCCTATCACGGGCCTTAGATTAATATCCAGTGTAAATTAGTGCCTATTAACTGTTCTGTTTTTATGATTACGTTATTCATTATCTAGGAGAAAATTAAAACATAGAATATTACGAAATTGATTACGTATTATAGCACACATACAGAATTATCTAAGGTGTAAAATATGTCCTCTCTCGAACACCTGAATGTTAGTATCAATATACACTAGGTAAAACTTAAACCACTTTTATCATTTAGCTGCAATTCTTCAAAAAATAAATTGAAAGCAACATAATTTCTGTAATTAATTGACAGAAGAGAATTAAAGATGCAAAAGAGCTAAAATTATTCACGCCTTCTCGCACAATCTCAAATAATGCAGTATAGTACATTTTCTTTCGAATTCAGTTACATAATTCCTAATACAGAAAAGCATAATTAAAAGTATAAAAGTCAAAGTATATTGCTGTTTGATGGTTATTTCTTACATAAAAATTCCTTTTAATTAACTTATTACATAAATCTTATTATTATAATCAAAAACATTTCCTGTCAATCTATATCCAAAGGTAAAATTAGTTCATAATTCAAAAATTAATTCATTTAAAGACACAAAATTATAAAGGAATTAAAAGCCCTCAAGCATTTTTTATATTGTCTGCAAAGATGCATAACATCGTATAGGATAATTTCTTCTGAGTTCACTCTCTTAATTCATATTATAAAAACTTTTATTGTTATTTGAAGGAAATTTTTCACTATAAATTAAATCAAGTTTATCAATTTATCATCAATCATGTTCAGCAATTTATTATTATCAGTTTATTACATCAACTTTATTATTTTTATCGAAAAAATTCCTTCCAAGTCTTACCCAAATTCAAAATTAATACTCAATATCAGCCATAAATATAGAAAGGAACTATAAATCCTTACGCCTTTTTGTGCGATATATAATAATATATAAAATCTTCTCTTTTGGGTTCACTTATAAAAACATATTGCAAAGTCTCTATTGTTATTTATCATATAAAATTCCTTACTGATTAAAATTCAAAATAAAAATCATTAATAAATTATTTTTTATGATATTAAATCAATTTATTACATCAAACTTATTATTACCATAAACAAATTTCCTACCAGTTGCAAAATTTGTTCTTCAAAATAATTCAAGACTCAAAATAAATAAATAAAAAAACATTCCCTATGCTTTTTTTTTTAATATTGCAGTACTGCATAAATTGTGGCATAATGTGCATGTATAATTATTTTATTACTTGATAATTTTTTACGTCTGTCTGAAATAATACATAATGTCATATAGGATTCGGTCTGTTCAGTAATACAATTCATATTACAAATAGTTTTTATTATTGTCTGACTTAAACACGTTACTGCAAATTCCTTATAATTATTTCTTACATCAACCTCATTATTTCCATAAATAATTTTCGTAGCATTCTATATACAAATGCAAAATTAGTTCTTAAAAAACAATTAAAGACTCAAAATTTAAAAAAAACTAATATTCCTCATGCCTTTTTTTAATATTGCAGTACTATATAATGTGCATGCATAATTATTTTATTACTCAAAAATTTTTCGCATATTTCTTCAATAGGACTTAATGCAGGGTAATATTCTTCCTGTTAAGAAATATGATTCATATTACAAGCAATTTTTATTGCTATATGATGGAAATTTCTTACATAAATTACTTATAATCAATTTATTACATCAACCTTATTATTTCCATCAATCAGCTTCAACAATGTTCTTGGCCATCATCCAACACTGGAAAACTTAACCAATTAACGAGCAACAAGTTTTCTATTCCATAATATTTGTGGATGAATACATGCAGTCAATTAATCATTATTCTCCTATTGATCCTTACTTTATTAACAACCTCATCATTAATTTTTGCATTAATAGTTGAATACCTCTTATCTTCTCTCTCAAGTAGTTACCAAAAATAAAAGTAGGCCGCTCTTCATTTTCCAGACTTGGGTAAAGGATAATATATTTATGCAGCTTATATATAAACCTCCCAATCTTCCCTCTGTCTTCCCATTCTGGAAGAGTTATGTTGGTAAACAACATTTTTCAAACTCCAGTTGAAGCCTTTGTAACATTATGCTAAGATACCATGAGAGAACCGTCAGGGAATGAAAAAAAACTGGAGTTCAACTGGCTTGAAATTTATGGCCTAATACGGTAATTTTGTAAACTATACTGGATTGTTTCAAGGTTTTATTATTGCCAGTCATTTTGTTTTAGGGTTTTTTCCCCTTCGTTTTATTCCTGGTAAGTTTTCTGGATGAATTTGTCATATGTTAAGAACATTGAACTTTAAACCATTGTGATGTATATAGCGATTTTTGTCTAAATTATTTTCTTTTTATCTTATGTGTGTTTGGTATCTACTGCGTGACATCAAGTTTTTAAGTTTTTAAAAGTTTTAAAGTATAAAATAAATGGTTAAAAAGCTATGATATTTATCATCGACTAAAAAGTTTTTTGTTTTGTCAGAATCTACTTTCGAAATAAAGTTTAAATATATTGTGTTATCTACACGCAGTTATAAATAAAGTTATGGTTAATTTATAAACTATACTAAAATGAAGTCTGAAAATTCTAGGATGACTTTAAACCATTGAAAGTGTATAAGGAGATTTTTATCTAAATTATTTTCGTTTTTATTGTATATATACTTTCGAGCTAGTGCGTGACTTCCAGTTTTTAAAAATATTAAAGTGTGAAAATAATGGTTAAAAAGTTATATGATACTTATCATCAATTAAAAAGTTTTTGTTTTGCTAGAACCTGCTTCCAAAATAAAGTTTAAATATATTGTGTTATCTGCATGCAATTATAAATTAAGTTATGGTTAATTTATAAATTATAGTAAGATGAAGTCTGAAAATATTAGAATAACTTGTCACTCAAAAATTGGGGAACTTTTTTTTATTTACTTTGATTATTTATCTCTATTTACTTTTTTGATTCTTGTGCCCAATTAGTACTTTAAATAGTATAACTACTTGAGAGAGAAGATAATGCCATTTCTCTGTATTAGATTTTTAAGCCAGCTTTAATTAAGGTTGATAATTTTTTTTATATTCAAAATACAGCATCCAATTTTTTTTCAATCTTTATGCATAGAATAATAAATACATGGGA
>JAPMOQ010022346.1:209682-248617 GCA_026543055.1 Argiope trifasciata
TTTTTTTTTATATTCAAAATACAGCGTCCAATTTTTTTTCAATCTTTGTGCATAGAATAATAAATACATGGAAAACATTCATCTTAGTCATTTTTATTTACGATCTATATGTAAGATGTATTACTATTTTTTTCGTTTATTTTTCATTGTGCATAGTAATGCTGATATTACATTTATTTTATTGATTAAATAAAGATTGCATCTATTTATAACCAAGCTCATTTTTATGTAATACAGATTACCGAATCTAAAAATATAATTTGAAGTAAAAATATTTATATTTGAAAAAAATTAATAAAGGATTTGAAAAGGAAATA
This sequence comes from Argiope trifasciata, assembly GCA_026543055.1. NCBI lineage: Eukaryota > Metazoa > Arthropoda > Arachnida > Araneae > Araneidae > Argiope > Argiope trifasciata. The sequence goes on from JAPMOQ010022346.1 coordinate 210,000, forward strand.
TTAAAGGCATTTAAACTATATAATCGAATTCAAATTATTTCTTTCTTTTTCACGAGATTCCATTTGAATGATAAGTTGTAATACAATTAAAATATTTTTAATGATAATAGAAAATCCCAGACAGTGTGGTCTTTCCAAAATTTACTGGCATACTCTTTCATAAGGCGTACAATATTTACAGAATATTAACTTTTTGTGAAAATTTAGCATTTCTTAAATCAATTGTGTGATGTTTGTTGAAATATTTAGCAATTATTCCTTGACATATGATTAAGAGTATTGTAGCGGAATCTTTATAAGCCAGATAACGTCTTCAAGACTGAGTGATCACTTTTGTCTTGTGGTCATATTATATTCAAACGAACCTTAAGTTCGCTAGTTCGATCATCTTTATTACCAATTGCTACATCGGTGACTAAAGAAGATAAACAAACAAAACAAAACGCGAGCTTCGTGTAGAGCTATGGTGCCCTCTACCTGAAGAAAAACAAATTTAGGCGATAAATAATTAGCCAATAAACAAATAAAAATGAACATGATTAATAATAAATCAATAAAAATGAGTAAGGCACAATACATCAGCTAATATATCAAACTAAACAGAGACAAAAATCGCTTGTTTCACTCCCTAAAGGGGGAGCATTATAGTAGTAGAAATTTATAACCTAGATAGCATCCTGAAGACTGAGTGATCCCTTTTGCCTTGTGGTCATGTTATCTGGCTACGAACGCTAAGATCACTAATTCGGTAATAGTGCTTACCAATAGCTACAAGAGTATCCTAAAAGCAAATTTGTATTTTATACGCGTTTTCTTCAAGCAGTTGAATCGAACATTTATTATAGAGCTGAATTTCTAATGAAAAAAAAAATCACACCAAATTTGATGTATTTAGGTAACTGCATTTCTGAGTTATCACGTTTATATATTCCATAAATTAAAGACCGTAAGACAATCAACCCGTGGTTGGATGAGGCTCAAATTTTGAAAAGCTCCTACAATATAAATGCTAAATCTGTTTACCGAATTATATCAATCGAGCTGTTTTCGTTTTGCAACAATTGTGTTAACTTATATTCAAATAGCCAAGCGGTAGAACTTTCTCTAAACAGAATTTGCTCAAAATTACAATATATAGAGAGTAATAAAAAGGGATTTCTAAATTCAAGTTCCCTTAATGTCATCCAATAATTATGCAATATGACGAAAACCACTAAAATGACATTGCGTCTGCTGTATAATCACGGTGCAAAACATAAACCTAACTTTAAGTTCTTTAACTTCTCAACTATGTCATAAAATTATACTTAAATTTCGAGAAAATAAACAATAAAAGCTCGTAATATAAAATATCCAAAAGCACGTAATATAAAATATCCAAAAGCAAATAATATAAAATATCCGAAAGCGCATTAAATGATATCAGAACTATGTAATGGCTGTGAATTTAAGATAAGAGTTCAAATGAGAAAGAAACAGCAGAGAATTATTCAGGTTTCAATCCTTAATAGCAACAATAAGCGAAACAAGCAATAAAAATACATGTTCCAAAGTCACTTTACACCAATCATCAGTAGCAAAAGCAAAGGACAAAAAACAACTTTTCTCTCCCATACCCCATCATCCAAAAAATCCTCAGTCAGAAGATAGAAAGTTGTCAATTCCACTATTATTTCCCCTTTTTGAGATCTACGAAGGCAAGAGTATTTACTTTTATTGACTTACTTCACCCACACAATGCAATTTTCCCTGAAAATACCCAACTTTTTTATCTGCTTGGTCTGCTGACATCTTTGCGGGCTGACTAGCTCTCCCGGTCTTGATCCATTCCGGGATTTTGACACTGATGGAAAAATATTCTGATAGTGTCCAATAGCATCTCCGGTACATTCTTATAGTTGGAGAGTTTTTTTTCTTCTTTTTTTCTTATTGATTGGTAGCTTTCGTTGATTCATTGCGTTTGATATTTTTTCTTGCTTCGGTTTTGGGGGAGAGTGTGCTGTCTCTCACAGTCTCCGAAACAAAATAAGTTTTTTTTTCTGGAATTCTTGTTTCTGGGAGGTGGTTCTGTCGATTTTTGGATCTCTGATATGTCTTTTTCCAAATCTGATTATGTCATAACTCCGTCCGGTTGTTAACAAATGGGAGATAGCCAAGGAGATATTCTTTTCTTGGTGCACTTTATTTTATTTTATTTTTGCAACTTCGTTCCATTTGTGTGATTGTTAAGAGATCATAAGACCTCATGATCCGATCTTCAGATTTACTAACTGGAAAATGTTATAATGTCTTGATCCTGACTGATCAAATATGAGAGTAGAATTTCTGAAAATTTGTTTATTTACAGCCGTATATGTACATAAGGACAACTTGTTCTAATCTAGTTATTGACACCATTTGATATTAGATGCTATTTACTCAACAGTCAAAGTTTTATAATGAAATAAATTCTCCATCAATTCGGAGAAATAACACCACAGGAAACTAATAACTTTCTTTACGCTAATCAATTAAATACTTTTTGCAAGAAGTAATGTAAAATTTGATTATGATCGGGAAATGAAAACAGGTTTTTTTAAAAAGAAATATAATTATTTTAAAAAAAAGAAAGAAACGGAAATGAATACAAATTTAAAAAAAATTTAAAGAAAGTTTTTTAAAGAATAATATTAAAAAACAAACAGATAAGCATTTACGTTAACATTGTTATGCATTCTTCAAATTTTACATATAATTTCCAAATAGTTGCAGATAATAAAATAATATTTAAAAAGTTGGCAAATATGGCATACCGCAAAATAAACAACTTTAAATGGAGTTTACCTATGAATTAGATTGATAAGCTCAATTTTATTGTGCCGATCGATCAAACTATTTTGCAGACAATACCATAAAATTTGATCAAAATTGAAAATAAAAATAATTTTTAAAAAATACATAAAAAATATTGAAAGGAAATAAAAACTGTTAATATGTAATATACAAATGTTTTATAAAAATTTCAAATGGTTTCAAACAGTAAAATAATAATTAAAACTTGAGAAAATAGGGCTTTATTCAAAGCAAATGACTTTAAATGGAGTTTAGTTATATAATCGATAGATATTCTTCGTTTAATTACACTAATCGATTAAATGCTATCCCCTTAGCAAACAATACCTTTCGAAATGGCTTAATTTTTGAACTTTAAAGCATTCTTATCCTGTCCTTTCAAATAAACTTTGACGGTATTCCCTTTGAACTAATCTAGAAAAGTAAACAAAATATGCGACTTAATTATTGCTAAGCCTTACATAATTCATGTGAATATATCATTGATTGTTACGAAAGATGTTTCCGATTGTGGTGAAATAAAGTTACAGTTTTAGGCTATCTAATGCATAAATGAATAAGATTTATTTCAAATTCGAGGATTTAATTTAGAGTTTCAGGACGAATAATCAATTATTTTTCACCCTGAGATCCATTAATTATAAAGATTACAAGTCACCAAGACTGGAAATGAGTCCAATTCAAAGAGACAGAAACTCTACTAATCTTTATTTAACTATTGTTGGATTTTGTGGAAATCAAAGCTTGTCTCCGGATTTAATAACTTTTGATGAAACATTCCTTGTAATTAATATGAAACCAAAGTTTTCATAAAAGGGATACGCGCATTAATTATTCTATTATCTTTTCGAATTCTTTGTATAAAATGAACTTTGTCAAGTTTCATCTTTCAGATTGTATTGTCTGGTAGGTATTAGCAAACAGTGATTAATCAGTTTTCATAGAGCTCTTGATTGGTAACTGATCATTTTAAAGTGATTTATATCAGTGATTGGTAGGAGTGATTTAGAACTATGATTTCTTGCATATGTTTGTTACATCAACTATATCAGTGTTCTTATTTCAGCTTGTTCTTTGGTAGATAAAAAATATAAAGTAATTTATCAATTTTAAGAAATTTTTAATTTGCAACTTCTCATTTTGAAATTATAAACCGTGATCGAAAAGAGTGATTGATAACAGTAATTTATTCCAATTATTTACAATATCGGTTTATTCTACAATTTGAAGCCAATAATCTGTAATTCTCTATCCGTTAAGCTATTATAAATATCATAAATCAGCAAGGGTGGAATAATTTGAATTGCATGCAATAAAATTATATCGATAATCAATTATTTGCTATAGTTAATAACAGTGATTTATTGAGATTGAATTTTAATTGAGATTAATCACCTCAAGTGATCATCTAGTTCCCAATATTGGTTATATTTCTTTTAATAAAAATCATTTGGATGCAATTTAATGCCCATCATTTTATAAAACTTTCAAACATTGAAATCTTTCTATTTTAATTTGTCTATGAGTTTTTTCAAATGAAGACCAATTCTATGACATCACAATGTTATTAAAAACATAAATGTCCCATAAAATTAAATTTAGAGATATTATTAATTCACATTTTTTTTAACTACACTTATATTTAAAAGAATTCTTCTTCTTTAGCTTTTAACAGAACAAAATATATTTGTTAAAACAATGCAAATAGTTTCGTATATTCAGCAACGATGTAAAATTTAATTTTGATTAATTCAAATGCTTAATAATTGTTTTAAAAAGCTCTTGAATGGTACTCCATCTTCCTAAATATTCTTTATTTTCCTCGAAATTCTAATAACCTTGTGCATTTATCGTTAACATCGCAAATAAGAAAACTTGGAATTATTTTATGTAAAAATAATTGAATTGAAATAATCTTCATTACATTTCTCTGTAATTATGTAAGGCTAGATACTATAAGTGACTTTAAAATTTTGCCAAAAACTTAGTAAAAACATTAATGGGAAAGGCTATATGACAGTTAATTGACCTTCCAATGAAGTCGTGAGAAAGTATGAACCGCAATCTGATCTTTAACTTTAAATATTCTGTTTAAAACTTAATATAACCCAATGCAAAATACTTAATTATAATTAATTGACCTTAAAAATAAGTCATATAAAAATGTGAAGCTAAATACGGTTCTGTAACTTTGGCTAAAAACTATATAAAAACAATGAAAAAGAGTATGCAATAATTAATTGACCTTAAAAAGTCTGTATAAATATTTGGCTGAAAACGATATAAACCCAATGGAAAAAAGTGCATGATAAATAACTGATCTAAAAAAGAAGTCGCGCAAAGGTATGAAGCTAAATACGGTCTGTAACTTTAAATTTTTAGCTAAAAACAATAGAAAAGAGTATATGATAGTTAATTGACTTTGAGAAAAAGTCGTACAAATGTATGAAACTAAATACGGTCTGTATCTTTAAATATTTTTCATAAAACTTACTATTAAACCAATTGAAAAGACTATATGATAATCAATTGACCTTCCAAAGTAATCGTATAAAATGTGAAGCTAAGTACTGTCTGTAACTTTAAATGTTTGGCTTAAAGCTTAATATAAAATCAATGGGAAAGGTTATATGATAACTAATTGAGTTTCAAAAGCAGACTTAAAATTTATCCAAAGGAAAAGACTATGATAATTAAAAAATCTTAAAAAATAGGCATACAAATGTGTAAAGCCAATTACTATCTGTAACTTGAAATATTTGATTGAAACTTGATATAAAAATAATAGGAGAAGTTATGTGATAGCTTATTGATCTTGAAAAGCAGAAAATATTTAACCAATGTACTATATGATAATTTTCCTTAAAAAGTATTCTTTCGAAAATTTGAAGTTAAATATGGTTTATAAATGTTTGGCTTGAAACATAAAAGTTAAAGGAAATGTTAGATGAAAGTTTACTGGCTTTCAATAGTAGTAGTACAAAACGGTTAAGTCCGTACATTTCTTTCAGTTTGGTATCTATATGGTATTAGTAAACAGTCCACCAATCCGCTTGCAGGAAATGCGTGATTGACAGCTGAGAAGAATAGGAATTAATGGGATAAAGTGAGGAAAAAGTGTTGCTATGTTTTCTTACTGACGACATAATCCTTTAGTTTTTCTACGTCAAACTTCGTCAATGTAGTAACGACATTTTTTTTTATCGTTACCATGGAGAGTTTCTTTTTTCAATTATATACAAGCCATATCCGTTATATATGGCTTTCTATTCCTACGAATCACAAATTTAAGTGTCAGTTATTGTATATTTTGATATCAATGTTTTACTGTATGTTATACTTCAAAACGATTTATTGGAAGAAAGAAATTTTATCGCTTTATCTGTAGATATTGAAAACAACTCTTAATATATATAATTAAATATATTTTATAAAACTTATCTTCCAGGAATGTTTTCAGAGCTTTATATTACAATATTTAATGATTATTTCTTTATCTGAGCTAGGTCTTGAAGTAATTTTCAAACCATCATGATATTTCCAGTGTATACCTTCATAGTTTTGAGATGAAATCTTAAGCTATATATCTGATGATGCTGTAGAACTACAAAACAACATAAACTTAGATGAATATATGGCTGTCGCTTGTTGGCTGATAAAAATTTAATTATCCTATTGGGTTTCAACGGTATTCAGTACAAATGCTCTGAGAATATATATATATATATATATATATATATATATATAGCGAGAGAGAGAGAGATACTGATACAGATTAATCGAACAGATTTACAGCAATCCGAAGAATAATACCCAATATAAAAATTTATATATATATAGATAGATATATATATTTTTATATTGGATTTATATTGGATATTATAGATATATATATTTTTATTTTTATATTATGTACACTCTCTAGTAAAGTCATATGATTAAATTAGTTTATTTTATGTTATTGAATTTACTTTTTTAAGTGGAATCAGGTATATAAATGAAATAATATGTTGAATACAAATATCCAGAAGCTTATCTAACGTTTTATTTATTTCAGTTAAATGCACTCTGAAGAATAATTAGTCCACTCCTTTTGCATCATAACATTTAAAGAAAAATATCTTTTACGATCCTTGAAATTCTTCTCATAATAGTTTACTGCGTTTTCAAAGAAATCTTAACAGTAAAAATAAAAATACAAAACTTACAATTGTAATCATGGAATTTGGTCTGTTTTCGAAGAAATCATGACATTCACAGGAAAAATAACTTTCATGCATTTGCTTTCGTATTGGCAATGACGTATTCCTTTTTCAGAAAATCATGACATGAAAGAAATCAATGTCAATCAAGGGGAAAATATCCTTTTTAACTCTAACCATTGTACTGACAATAGTGCATTCCATTTACAAAGAAATCATGACATTCACAGGAAAAATATCCTTCACGACTCTTGTTGTGCCGGCAGTAGCGTGTGGGTACAGCTGTTTCACTAACCACAAAGGAATCTGGCAGGCAAGAAAATATTTATTTCACAGCTTCTGCTAATTTTTTTATATTTCTTCCTTATTGTATAAAATAAATATACTCTTGTTCCCGTTAAAAATGCCGTAGTGTCATTTCTTGGAACTTTAAACCTTTTAAGTAGAGGAAACCTACTAAATTCCATACCCAAAAAACTGTAGAGATGGTTTTTGAATATATGAAATTATTCTTTAAGCAAATTTACTCCCTAAAATCGTAACTTACTAAGAAAAAATTGAAATATATTTAATCACTTTAGGCACTACACTACGCTACAATGGAAAAAAGAACCTAGACGCATAACAAGGAAAATATTTTAATATTTTCCTTGTATTAATAACTTAGAAACAGGGTATATCAAAAAATGTTACAAATGTTACATTTTTCACTGATGGATGATATTAAATGTATTAGTTTGAACTCGAAATGTTAAAGGTAACTAATATCCTTATTGCTTTTAATATAATTATCATCTGGCCTTATAATACGAAAATTTATTCAAATGCGCTAATATTCATTTATAATTGCTTGTAAATTCATTAACACATATTATCCATCTCCTGTATAAATAATAAATTGGATCATGTATTTAATAATACATAACGAAAGCTATCCATATCGTCTTTTTCATTACCACCCACTCCAATTAGATACCGACGACATTTTTTATCACACTCCCCTTAATATCTCTTTCCTAATTCAACATCTGCCAGGAAATCACGTGATTATATATATCGCCAACTTAATCAGTGGTTTGTAAAACCCACACGATGTCCATTCGACCCTGGTGTTATCAGTGGAGTCGAGACTAGTGCACACCTAGTCCCTAACGAAAGCACAGAAGCGTTAAGCAAAGTTCACTCATTAATATTAAATATCGCTCATGCATAGCAATGAAAAGAGAACGATATTAATTAAGTTCTTTGCTGGCGGCTGTACCGGCCAGATATCACGTTGGCGAGCTTGGAAGACATAAAAAATAGCCTCGACAGAAGAGGATTTTGTGACGGAATAATTCATTTTGCGTCTGTGCTGTGTCCAGTCGCTTGGAATATTTGCTGACGGCTGAAACTTAGTTTGTCATTATAGTACGATGTGCGGATCTTATTTTTTGGTGACAGTTCAGAGTGACTTACTAAATGAGTAGAAAGTAAATGATTGGGAAAAAATGAGTCATATTTTCTGTGGTAATCAGTTCGTCAAACATATAAAAAGGAATTTATCTCCTAGAGTGGTCACTGGAAAGGTATCGAATTCATTACTTTGAGATGCAAATAGGATTATGTTTCTATGTTAACATAATTATTAAAAAAATACCTTGATCATTTCTAACTTCTTTATAAATATTTCTTACATTTCATCTTAAAATAGCAAGAAATTACAAAGAGTAAATATTAAACTTCAAATTCTTTTGGAAAAAATGCTTATTTTGTCAAACAAATTCTTCATGTTTATTCGTTGATCATATCAGTTCAATTAATCTTCAGAGATAATCAATTTGTCATAGAAATAAACAGGAGCATATCTCGTCGAGTTATCACAAAAGATATCTTATTCGTTATTATTAGATGCAAATATGATTATCTTTTTGTTATGAAAATATCTTGATCCTTTTTGATTTCTTCATAAATGTTTTCTTATATTTAGTGTAAAAAGAGCAAGGAATTATAAGAGGTGACAATTAGGCTGAACTTCAAAATTTTGATGAAAAGTTATTTGACTATATTAATATTGTGAAACACAAAATCTTAATTTTTAAGAAATAAAAAGTAACGTTTAGTTTGAGCTCCCAAATGTTGGTAAAAAGTTACCTAACTATACTAATATTGTGAAACATAAAATCTTAATTTTTTTTCGTTGATATGATTTCAACACAGATCTTTTCCAATTTTTAAATCTCATTGAAGATCAGAAGTATTGAATATCTTTGTATATGTATATTATCTTAAAGAAATTTAATTTCTTCATTGCATTTAGATGCTAAGTATTATAAATATTTCATAGGAGAAATTTTAATCTTGATATTATTTACAAAAGTTGACGGCTAGGTATTCATATCATGTTGATTATCATACTCTTTTTTGAAATAAAATTGTTTATTTTTGGAAACAAAGCGGCATTGAAAAAAGAAAAAAAAACTTCAGCTAATATCCATGTTATTTATAGTGTTGAAAAAAAATCTAATAAATGAAATTCTTATGCAAAATTTAAGAATTTATTTTAAGAATTAAAAATTTTTAATGTAAAAAGCATTATAATTTATTTAATCGGTATAAATGAAATCGGTATAATCGGTTTTTTCCAATTATGTATTTTTAGAACTCGGAGAGGCTAAAACGTGGAGATTTATCAAAATCTTGAGTTCGAATTATTTTGACGATTACATTACTTTCTTTATATTTCGTAAATGAGAAAATAATTGTTACAGATTAATGTGAATATTATTACAAATGATTTAATATTAAAAGTTAATTGAATCAAATCGTCTTTCACAAGAACAATCAGCCTCAATTAAAAACTAAACCCTCACCAATCGGTATTCTTTTCCCAGCTAAACCTGTCCACCGTACTTAAGCTCCTTCCTATTCCCGATTCATCCACGTAATCAGGGGTTCTGTGTCCGAAGTCTGTTTACCAAGGTCAGCGTTGCTTCATCCGCCACCCCAGAGCTCAATCTCATCAGCAATTTCGAAGAACAGGACTAGATTAAGCTTAATCCAGCTTAGATTGAGCTCCCCATTCGAGTCACGTGCGTTGGCGGAAAGCCGAATTGTTCACGGGATAGTCGTTAAGTGTCTATGGGTGCCATTGGGGAATGGTTGCGAGGTTCCATTCACTGCTCGAAGAGGGGTGCGAGGGATGGTGGAATGTTATTGGATTGAAATTTCTAGGTATTTGGAGGATGGTATAAGATCTTTCTAGGTATATGACAGCCATCAATGAATAACTAGCTCGTTCATCTGGTCAATACAAAATTAATTATGTCATTTCAATTTGGAATCCCGAAAATAATACATTTCAGGCGTAGCGAAAATTATTTCAATACACGAAAATATTAAGAAACATATAATACCACATCGAATAAATGAATACGATAGATACATTTTTTTTTCATCACGTGAGAACATGATGTATTTATGGTTTCAAGTTTTCTAAGCCACAAAATGCATAGACAGCAAATTGTTGAAGCCTCAAATTGCGTAAATAACAAATTAATGATTTATTGCTTCTGATGCTTCAATTTTTCACTTTTAGGGTTATTAGAAAATTATGTAGAATGCTCTCATATTTTTCGATTTATCTCCAACTGAACTTACAACTTGATTTCGAAATTATCCATTATCTGAATTCTTACGAATTGTCTTCATTAATTTAAGTTATTAACTAGTTAAAACCGTTTTGAAACAATCATGAGACTCTCAGATAATTCACGCGTCCATATTTAGGAAAATCTTTTATTTTAAATCCTAGAATTGACCGAGTCTCTAAAACTTTGTTTGCCACCTATAAAAATTATATATATTCGATTTTTCTAGTTCGAAACAAAGTTTTAGAGTCTCGGCCAATTCTAGGATTTTAGAAAAATGTTTTCCTAAATATGGACATTTATTTATAATATAAATGTGTATATATATATATAATAACTTGTAAAATAATGATGTCCTCGTATGATAACTTGAAATTTGCGATCGTAGATTACATTTTTTTTTTAATTTCGTTGCAATACTTTTTAAACGTTCCGAAAATGTTTGTAGTTCAAACATTTAATGAAAAACTCATCTGGTTTTGCAGTAAAAAAAGAATTTCTTGAAAATATTTTATAAATCATCCGTCCATCATTTTTTGAATAGAGCCATTGAAAAGGACGGAAGGACTTTGAAACAAAACGGCGGTCGAATGATGGTTAAAATTTTTACCAAGTATATAGCTATAAATATAGAAATTCATAAAGGCGACTTCTTCAGAAAATGCGTATCTAAATTGCCAGAAACATATACAAATATAGTAATTGTCAATAAACAAGCTCGCCCAAAAGCAAAATGTTATGCCTTTTCATTGCCTAATATATTTTTCAAAAATTATTCATCGGGTTAATCATCAATAATAAGTTTTAGTTAATTAAAGATTTGCCGTTGGAGATTGTGATAATTTGAAATCGGGTGCCCCTTCGAAACATCCTTTTACTGGTCTATCCAACTTTTGACTGTGAAAACTCAAATTCACCATTTTCATTGTTATTTGAAATGTGTTTACCTAAATTGAAGATCAAGTCATATAAAAAATATTTTTAATTCCATTCCTACTTAGGTAAAAAAAAATATCTCAGTTACTTTTTATTAAATAGCTTCCAAACATATTTTTAAATGTCAAAAAATGATTGATTTTTCCAAGAATTGAACTTGCATTCTTCACCTTCACATGAAACATATTGAAATTCTTGCATTTTGTCGATTGAGATGATATAAATTTCTATTTAAGGTATTAAAAATTAATTAAATTAAATAAATGAGTTAATATAAAAAATGACTGTATTAACATCAAGTGTCATCCAATATAATTTTTTAAAAATGTATTTGAACGTGAATGGATGAATAAAAATCATTTTATTAACGATTGAAAATTTAAATTAGATATGTAAGTAATTAATTATATATATTGTTAGTGTGAACTAGTATTAATAGTTGAAAAATAATATTCTATTAAGTGTAAAACTAATATTCAAAATATTTCAATTTGGAATGAATTTGAAAAACAATTCATCCATTTCCATTGTTACGTTTCTAAACATTTTACATCGTTAATAATATGATAAATAGAAGGCATAAAGTCGGAAATGCTATAACATCTCACCTTCCCTAGCACCAGAAATGAAATATATCTCAATTTATGGGAAACACGAAACTAGTAAAATGTGATACATATTCTAACATATTTCACAATTTTCAAAACCTGAGTACTTTTTCCGGCACAATACTTCACCCGCACATAAACGCAGCAACCATTTCAAAGATCTATTCTCCGTTACAAAACACTCAATAAATCAATTCTATTTTCTATTGAATTTGAAGAAGCAGAACTATTTCGTTGATGAGAATCTCTCGCCATGGAATGACACTAGCAAATTTTCTTGGCGTCGATGCTGATTCATCTAAAAGAGAGTGAACAAAATTTTCTCTATCTCATTTGACTCTAAATTCGAGAATCGTCTCTTGATTTTTGAGCAGTAAATTCGAAATAGAAGATACCGCGTATTGAATATTTTTCTCCATTGTGACTTCCACCGTAGATATGATGGGACTCATATCTCGCGTAAAACGTGACATAGCGAGAAAAGGCGAGAGTTTCCAGAGAGCTGGAAGTTCACTGGAACCATTAACCTTACGCGTGTTCTTTGATGCGCGCTGTTAGCCTAATGTGCTTCCATTTCAAACCGGAAATTTAAGATTGATAAAATCTTGGATCGAAAAGAGATTTCAATGTTCGTTCGTTTGTTCAATTTCAAATGATAGTATTTAGCATAAATTCTACATTAGAGTAATTCATTGATGCGTTATTATGAAATATATTTTTAAAATGATCCAATTTAAGAATGATAAAAAAGTTGCTCCGAAATTTATTTTGATGTTTGTTTGTTCATTCGATTGGTTCAAATGATAGTATTAACATAAATTATTACATTGGTGTAAATCATTAATACATTGCGCGGAAATATATTTTACAAATGAGCCGATTTATGATTAATCAAATCTTGCTCCGAAATTGATTTTAATATTTATTTGTTCATTCGATTGGCTCAAATGATAATTTTTAGCATATATTACTATATTGGTGTAAATCATTGATGCGTTGTTCCGAAATATATTTTACAAATGATAAAATATTGCTCCGAAATTGATTTTTATGTTTGTTTTATTCATTCGATTGGCTCAAATAATGGTATTTAGCATATATTACTACAACGGTGTAATTCATTGATGCGTTATTCTGAAATTTGTTTTACGAATGAGCCAATTTGAGGTGTATAAAATATTACTCTGAAAAGGGATTTTGATTTTCATACTTTCGTTTGTTTGCTCAAATAATAGTATTTAACATAAATTACTACGTTGGTGTAATTCCTGGAAGTATTATTCTGAAACATGTCTTACAAATGAGCTAATTTATTGAAATTGTTCTGTAAAATTATCATATGATAACTAATATTGCTGAATGATTAAAATACCATAAATATAAGTAGTTGTGCCTGATTTCATGAAGTATATCATCATGAAATGAATAATTTTGTAAAGTGAAATAAAAATCGCGCAAATTTTCCATGATTAAGTAACTTAGCAATGAAATAGAGTAATTAAAAATTAAATTAAAGAGATGGCTTAGGGGCTCTATCCAAAGCTGGAGTGAACTTTGATCATCTATGAACAAAGTCCCAGCTAAGGTATGCAATATCGAATAAAATCTGTCGCAAAGAAATTATTTCTTTCTTAATTTCAAGGCTTTTAAGCAAATACTAATATTTTTAACGATTACAATATTTTCTCTTTCTCTATTTCCTATACGAGAATGTAGAAATTGTTAATGAATCAAATTTACAAATCAAATATAACAAATCAACCAATGGGACAACTAGCATCAAAATCTGAAATGTCAGTGGGCTGCTTCCATAAGTATCTCCTCTATTAACAGAGTCCCATTAAATTATTTACAAACGAATGAGATCTCTCTTAAGCGAAAGGGCTGCGGTGGCCTGGTGGTAAGGTCTCGGCTTCGGAACCGAAGGGTTTCAGGTTCGAGACTCAATTCTACAAAGGAGCAGCTGTGTAAGGGGGGCTCTTACACGTTAAATCTGTCATGCCAAACGTCCTTCCCCTGGTGTGGTGGGGCGTGGAGAGGGGGTGCCAGCTTAGGTGTCGTTTTAGTCAATTGATGGTGTTTCAAAATTACGAGGTCTTCCCAAAAGGGCCGGCCCTAATGTTGCTTTACAATGGGACGTTAAAATAACTAAACTAAACTGTCTTAAGCCAAACTTGCCTTTCTTAATGCAAAGATTCCCACGCAAATACTTATCTCTCTATATATTTTTGACATTTACAAATTTTTCTCTTTACATACTTCGTAATGTTACCGCTCCAGCAATATTCCTCAAATCAAATCTGACAAATCAATCAATATGCCTTGCATCATCAAAATCCAAAATGCCAATGGTAAGCAACCAGAGGTACCTTCTCTGTCCACAGATTCCCATTAAGTTATTCAAAAACGAATGAGATCTCTCTCAAGCGAACCTTTTCTCTTTTAATACCAAAACTTGAGGACAAGACTAATACCTTTTTGTGGAGCATTGACAATATTTTTTCTTTGTGCAGAATATGAGATGGTTGGTATTGTTACTTTGCCAGTAATATGCATCAAATAAAATCTGAGAAATCAATCAATGCGGCATGTAGAATGAAAATCCAAATGCTAGAGGGCTGCAACTAAAGGTCAAACAGAGCCCAATAAATTATTGAAAAACAAATGAGATCTGTCTCAAGCAAACCTTATTTCTCCAAATACTCACATTTCGAAGCAAAGGTTTTTTTTAATATTATAATATTTTATCTCTACATACTTTATATATTAAACGGTCGACATTTTTTATTGCTCCGGTAATAAATCTGCCAAATCAATAAATGTATGTAATCCTAAAAATATGAAATGACAATCCAAAAATTTTATGGACTCCAACCGAAGTTCACTTTTTTATTAATAGAGTCCCACTATGTTATTCAAAAAAGGAAAATATTTCTTTTAATAATAAAATATCCAGTAAATACTGATTTTTTAAGATTGCATTATTTTCTATATTCCATTTACTGCACTAGTAATGCTTATCAAATCTGATAAAACAATTAATGTGAATTCTAGGATCAAAATCCAAATTGTTAACCAACCAAAAGCCACTGCTCTTTCAACAGAGTTCCATAAAATTATTCAAACGTTAATGAGATGTAAAGCTCTCTCAATCGAATCTTGTTCCTCTTAATACCAAGACTCACAGGTAAATGCAATTGTTTTGGCGAAAACAATATATTTTCTTCCCATATTTTGTTTAGAGACTGTAGAAATTGATACTATACCGGTAATGTCCATCAAATCACATCTAACAAATCAATCAATGTGTCTTAGCATCAAAATCTAAATTGCTAGCAGGCTGCAACCAAAGATCGCTTTACATACATCGTATTATTTTTGCTCCAGTAATATCCATCAAATTAAATCTAACAAATCATTCAATGAGACCTTACGCATCAAAATGCCAGTAGGTTACAGCCAAGCGTCAGTTCTCTATCAACATATTTCCCCTAAGTTATTCAAAAACGAATGAGATCTCTGCTGACCTTATCTCACTTAATACCCACATTTCCAGACAAATTCTTTCTGTTTCTCTCCCTTTCTTTTCAACGATTACAAAATTTTCTATTTGCAAACTTCGTATTGTTAATGCACCATTAATATCTATCAAATCAAAACTAACAAATCAATCAATGAAATACCATGCATCAAAATGCCAGTAGGTTACAACGAAAGGTCACTCCTCTATCAACAGAGTCCCACTAAGTTATTCAAAAACGAATGAGATCTCTCTCAAGCGGACCTTATCTCTCTTAATACCCACATTTCCAGGCAAATGCTAGTCTAGGGAATCGCAATCGTTAACAAAATATGCAATTAGTTTCACTAACGCTTCGGTCGGTCCGGTGTCCCCTGGGGTTGTTATTAACGAACGCATTTATTAATCTGAAACGCCTCAGATATAAAGTTTCAGAATTTTGGGGAAAAGCCAATAGATGCTATCAGTGAGATGTTGAGGGGTTATAGCGTCAATAATGCGTCATTATGCGTCCAGAGGAGGAAAGGACATTATTTATAGAGAGGCTAAAGTTAATCTTCATTTAGCAGTCGGTTTTGACTGGGGGAGGTCATTTGTTCCTGGGTTAATGTTAGTCTCCAATGATGATTGGGCAGTTCTAGAACATATCAGAATTGCCTGTAGAACAGGAGCATGAATGAATTAAATGATGATATAAGTTGTTTGTGGGGGAATTTAATAATTGAATCGGTTATGTTATATTAATAATTTGTTTTTGAAGGAAGTGATGCTCATAATTCTGATTTTATCAGTCAAATAAGGAAATTATTAAGAATAATCAGTTTTTGGTATAGGATATATACAAAGATAAAATATTATATTTGTCATAATATTTGATATTTTAATTTTGTTGAAATGCAATGTTTAGACTTATCTAAGCCCGAAAACAAACGGTAATGGTAGTCTTCACGAAACTTTCTATCATAATGTCTAATAGATATATTTGTTTATTACTTACTTCAAGTCTTTCGTGAAAAAAAATTTCGAAAGATTCTATTAACGTGTGATTTTTGGCAATTAATCGTTGGAATGTAATAAATAAACTTCAAAACATATCAACATCATGTCCTCGAATGATTAAAAAACCAAATTCTATATCATATTCAGTCATTTCGGTAATATATGTTCTGTTCTTAATGTTTTAATGCAGTGAAATTGCTTTCATTGTGACAGAAAAATAATAATTTCCTAATTCCAAATTTATATATATATATAATATATTAAATTTAAGACATTTCGGGAACTGAAAAAAAGAATGTCATTGAACAGATGACTTCCCGAAAGGTCTCAAATTTAAAAGAAATCAATTATGAATCAATTTTAAACATAAGTTGACTAATATAATTTCTCAGATTTTAATGACATATGCATAAAGGTATTTTTGAATTAGTAATTTCCCCTTTAAAAATGTGCAAAAAATAAAATAATAAATAATAAAAACTCTTTGAAATAGTCTTTTCTTAATTTAAATTTACTCGTGCAAAACATTTATACTATTCAAACCCAAACCACAAGGGGATTAATTAGATTACTGAATGAAAAATCGTAACTATCATAATTTATTTCTCAAAGAATTCTTGAAATTATTCAAAGAAAGAAAAAATAATAATTGAGAAAATTTTCAGAATAATTTTGAATAAAAAAAAACAATGCAAATGCTTTATGCTTTTTTCTGAAATAAATTAAATGAGAAATATTAAAGTAAGCAGAAAAATTCTAGTATTAAACATTCCAGAAAAATATGCATTATATTTTTTTTAAATGTAAGATAGTAAAACATATATATAGTATGGAATTATCTGTTTTGAAAAAATGAAAGCAAAATATACTTTTTAATAAAGATATTTTGTAAAAAAAATATTTAAAATAATTATTTTACGGATGAATTTTTAGAGGTAAAAATTCTTACTTAAATCTATAATGAAGAGATTATTTACAATCATTAAGCGATTGTTTTAAAAAAATGAATTCAAAATTATAGTAATCAGCTTTATGATTAAAATATTGAAATAACTTAATCAGAATGTTCACAGAAAGTTTTAAACAAAACGAAATGGTTTTGAATGGCTCTATCTATAAACCACTTGTATGAACACTTTAAGAGGCGCTTGAAATGTCATTTGCGTGCAATAATTATTAAATATTAACATTTGACTTGAATACAACTCTTTCAAAGAATCGTTTGGTCCTTGGAACGTTATTTGGTGATTGATTCCTCACATGTGATTAATAATATTGCCTCATTAAAATAAATCAATCGAGTCTCCATATTAGAATGGTTATAACCTTGATCTCGTAGTCAAGAGATCATGAGTTGGAATCCCAGTAGTTTCAAAATTTATGTACATATTTTCTCTCTATTTGCTCCTCCTTTGTTTCTGGACCTCTCTTTAGTTTACCAGATAAGTATTCTGGACTTTTCTTACTGTCTTCAGAAAAGTATGCTGGAACTTTTCCTGCCGGAATAAAAGCTGGAATATCTCTCAGTCACAGTGTTCTCAGTGCAGAGTTGAGTTAATAAATTGGTTTAGCTCTACTTCTTGTGTTTTCTTGAATTCTAGCTATGTGACAATATCTTGAAATCAAATTTGTGTTTCAGACTCCTTTTTTGCAGCCTAATGAAATAAGTCTTTTAAATGAAACCGCAATTGTAGCCGCAAAGTCCCACTCCAAGTTTAATATACTTAAGTCATTGCGACTTTTCAAGATTTTATGTCAATCAAGATCTGAAAGTACAGATCGATTGATTGTAAATCCTTTTTGGATTTGGCTAAACATTTGAAAATTGTCTGAAGCATTAATGTTAATTAATAAATTTGTACTTGCGTCTTGTAGCTGGCGTTGTTCCTTGTGGCACTTGCCATTATACAAGCTAACTGTTACGAAGACAGCGGTTTAAGTCTATAGGCTGTATCCCTATTTTTTCAGCAGTGCCATCGAAGGCCATGAGTACATCTTTGCCGCTCACGCGCCAAAACTTTTTATACGGGGCGACTTCACTCATAAATTTTCCGTCACTCATTCACAAATCGTAATTTAGACCTGAATCAAAGAACGATCACCTCTGAGGCGGTACACCCCACCACACACACTGGCTTTACTCTCGACACGGAGGACTTTGTGACCACAATTAATAAGAAGAACGAAAAATACACAATTTATAAATGAAAACTGATAAATTCCAAAATATGAAACATATCAAATTTGTCAGAAGATAGCAATTTCCCACTGAATTAAGAATCTGGACAATATTAACCGCTTGTTTTATACATTTGTTTTTTAAAAAATGCAAAAAATCATTACATTTTTTAAAAAAGAAATTATTTTTAAATACGAATAAATGAAACAAAACAAAATATGTAGGTTTTAAGTTGGATTTTTAATTTTTTATGGGTGTAAAAGCATTTAGTTTCAATATTTGTTTACTATTCCAAATTATCTCGGGCGAATGAAAAAAATTTGAATATTAATCTTTATATGATAATTCTTGAAACAAAGGACAACACAAAATGGTACTTGAAATTCTATATAATGGTACCTGGTCTCTTTTTTTTTACTGGTTTGTCTCTAAATATCGTTTCCGGGAGTAAAGAGTACACTGCCTCTTTGGATTTGATTTTTTTCAGTAGTATGGATCACTATCTGAAGAGCCATTACTTTCGTAATCTTGCATTATCCCCAATGTTTTACTTTTCTCCAACGCAACTATACTTTTTCATACATTACTAATCCACATGCAGACATATACTATGCAACAGGGAAAACGCGTGACCTGTTCCAACTAGATTTCTACTTCAGGCGTTACAGAGGTGAACCAATAATGACTTCGATCAAAAGAAAAATATATTATAATCATTGATACATAGATTTGGCTAAGCCAATTAGAAATAAAAAAATCATCGTATCATAAAGGAAAACTCATGAAATTAATGCATGATTCTATAATATGAAACATATCACATGTTCTAGAATATTATGATTTTCTACTATACTAAGATTTTTCGCAATGCAAGCATGGTTTCTTTAGTTCTGAAAATTCATTCAATATGATGGATTATCCTGGTGAGTCCTAACACTAAAATGATATTTGAATAAAAACTGACTGAATGATCAGCTTTCGACTTCAGTTGCAACCTTAGGCGAGCCAATGTCGCTGTAGTTTAGATTTAGTTGTTGTATAGATTTAGCTAGACTAATAAGAAACATAAAATTTTTGAATCATAATTTATAAATGAAAACTGATTAAATTAATGCCATGATTTTAAAATATGAGACCTATCACACATGCTATAAGATTGGATTTTTTTGTTTGTTTACTAAATTAAAATTATGGGCAATACTAATATAGACTCCATACGTATTGAAGACTCCTTTAATAAGATAAATTGTCTTGAAGAATGCTAACACTAAAGCATAAATCAAATAGAGGTCGATTAAATGATTATATGCCCCTTCATTATACCGATAACAAGAGCGCACTACATAAGTGGATGCTAAGGATTTGAAAAAATGACTGAAATCAAGAAGTAAATAATAAACTCCACGATCTAAAACTGTATTTTACGCCTTGGACTTCATCTTTCAATCGAAAATTTGATGTCATTTTGACTTAACTACGTATCGGCCATTCACGTATGACACACAGACACTTACTGTTTCGAGAATCTACGCCTGTTTGCGGCTCATGCAATGTTCCACTGACTATACGCCATGTTTTAACTGAGTGTTGTGATTTTTATAAAGACCTATGAACTTTTTTAACTCCTCTAATTTTAACTTGTCTTTCCTTCTAGGAGGAAAACCTCACATAAATTATTTCCGTTTTTAAAGAAAATTGGAGTTTTTAGTGAAATTAAATTTACTCAAACTTTTACTTACTTTTTTATAAATTTTTTACGACGAATTTTATGGTATTAAATAGACAAACTCAATAAATGAACTGTGTTTTCGGTGCAGCATATCCTAGATAAGGATCTTGCACTAGAAAATTATCATATCATATCCGATCGATTAAATGATATCTACCTCAAGTGCTTCCTAGGTAAGCCTAAATTCATCGATCAAAGAAAAGTCTTTTTTATTCGACTTTAATAATTAATTAGATATTTGACTAGACCAAGGGAAAAAAAGCATCGTCAGAACATAATTTATAGTTAAAAATTTATTGAATCAATGTCATATTCCTAAAATAGGAAATATATCACATATGTTGGAGGACGGTGAATTTCTACTATGCTAATATTCTTCACATTGCAAGCATAATTCTCTTTAATTCTCAAAACTCCTTTATTATGTGGATTTTCCGGTTGAAAGTTAATAATATAACATTTGAATAAAAACTGACAGAATGATAAAATTTCGACCTGAGATGCTACCTAGCTGAGTTAATGTTACTGCGACTGATAGAAAAACGTACTTATCTCATTCAATTTTAATTATTTTTAATAGATTTGGCTAGGTCAATGATAAATATAAAAGTCATCATAATATGATTTATAATTGAAAATTGATCGAAATATCGTTTTTTAAAAATATGAACATGTCACATTTGCGTAAAAGTTGCCTTTTCCATTATATTAAGAATGTAAGTAATCTGATATAACTATATTAAATTCTTAAAATTCATTCAGTAAAATGGATTGTCTTGAAGAGGACTAAATCTAAAGCTACAGTTGGATGGAGATCGGTTTAATGATCAGATTTCTACCACAGTAGCTCCTAGGTACCCCCTTATTGTCTCGAACAAAAAAAACGAATACGTTTCAATCATTGATCTTGAAACGTTATTGCATAGATTTGGGTAGCCCCAGAAGAAACAGAAGTATCATCAGAACACAGTTTATAATTAAAAACTTGATTGAATCAATTCCGTATTTCTAAAGTATGAAACAAATTACGTTTGCTAGATTTCTCATTGTTGTATGACTGTGGCAGTAGGTATTGTTATAATTTCCTTTAACTTTCAAGATTCGCTTAATAAGATGGATTGTCTTGGAAAGTCCTAACACTAAAGCAACAGTCGAATGGATATAGAATGAATGACCTGATCAAATATATCACATTTGCTAAAAGATTGATATTTTCCTCTGTATAAATATTATAGCAGTAGGTACTGATATAGTTTTCTTTAACTTTCAAGATTCGTTTAATAAAATTTATTGTCCTAGAGAGTCCTAACACTAAAGCAACAGTCGAATGGATATAGATTAAATGATCTGATAAGGCATATCACATTTGCTAGGAGATTGGGATTCCCTGCTGTATTAACACATTAAAGGCGGAGGATCTTGACGAAAGTATGCTAGGTAACACGGATCAAATCGTAGTACTATGATTACCACCATTAATGTGTTAAGACTGTGGGCATTAGGTACTGATATATTTGTTTTTTAACTTTCAAGATTCATTTAATAAAATGGATTGTCTAAGAGAGCCCTAACACTACAGTAACAGCCGAATGGATATAGATTGAATGATCGGATATTTTTTACAAGATATTATCTACTTAAATAAGCCTAGACACTTTGATAAAAAAAAGGATATTCTTTGTTTATTCAACTTTTATCACTGTTAAATATATTTAGATTAACCAGAAAGGTATAGAAACCTTATCATCTCATAATTTATAGTTCAAAACTGCTAGAATCAATAAGTATTGAAAATATGTAACATATAACATGCACTAGAAGATTGTGATTTCTCACTGAACTGAGAAAATCTGATATACATTCTCCTTCTTTTACTTGGCTGCCTAAAGATAAAAAAACAGCATTTAATTGTAATAAAACTTTCTAAAAAATCCATCCTTTACATCCATGCATTTCACCTAAGCTTTTAAACCCCTGCTCGCTTAAATGGCAATCGTCTGCAAGTAATAAATTTATTATCACGGTCTACTGTCTTCTCGCTTTAACCCATTCCTTCCAGAAAATTTCCTCTTAAATCTCAGAACAAGATGACCTTCTTTGACCTTCGATTTCCAGAAGGAATGCAAACCGAAAAAGAAAAGGTCTCCTCAACCTTATTCCATTAAGAACTCAAGAGAGAGAGAGAGAGAGTCGTCGATTGTTTTCGGTTCACTGAAAATGGAATTTGCATAAATCGTGAACAGAACACTCGTCATCGAAAGGTCCCTTGCTTGTTTTACGAAGCGCTTTGCCTTCGAATAATTAAAAGTTCCACCAAGTTCTTTCTTTGAAGCGGCCTTTTACACGAAGTTTTCCCTGAAAGAGTGAAGTTTTGATAGCGGAAATTGGGAGTAAAATGCTCTTCGTCAGCATGCATTTGAGGTTCTAGCGTGACATCAAAGTTTTCGTGACACGCATTTAGATAGCTTTAATAAATGATTTTTATTTATACAGAAGGGAATTTTAAGTAAGTGGTTAGGCTCTAATAGTTTATGACGGAGATTTTTATTTAAACTATTAACTAGAGCACTTAATTGATGTGGTTAAATGCAAGGTACCAAGATTTTCAGGGTAGTTATAATTAAATTAGTAGTTATAATCAACATCTTATAACTCAAACTAGTAAACGGATTGTAACGAAATTTAGTTTTAAATTTTAGTTTAGTTTTTAATTTAGACTATTCAAGAGTTTGCACTCACGGAATTTGAAAAAAAAAATATTCCAAAATTTTCACCAGCACTTTTTCCGGGAAAATTATTTAATTTAACACAATAAACAATCAAAATGGAGTACAGAGACAATATCAACAATCCAAAAAGAGTATTACAAACAATACAATAAAAAAAACTGGAAACGCTGGAAACTCCAAAAAGCTTCATATGCGAAGCACCACAAATGATCAGTTACAATCTGCTGTTGAACACACTTTCCATCCACTTGAAATATTGTTGTTGAATAAGGGTGATCACATGGAGCACTTTCCCTATATCATCCTGGGCACGGTTAGTAACTACTCCATTTGAGCAGTTTCGTACTAATCTGTTCTTGTTTCTGCAAAATAAACTTATTTTTTAAATTCTAAAACAGCATACTATTATTTTGTCCTTACCTTCAATTAATGTGGTTCGAAGATGAGGTGACCAGAAACTAATGAATGTTAATATTGTTTCGATATTACTTTTTGATTTTTTATTGTGTTAAATTTAAGGTTTTTCTAGAAACCGTTATCTCTAGTGGATATTTTGGAACTTTTTTCAATGTCCCGTGAGAGCATCTCGTGTATAATCTATATACCAAATTCCGTTGCAATCGTTTGCTTTGTAAGATTTTGTTTACAGGGGTGGTTTATTTATAACCATCCTGTATTTATATTATTATTTAAAGTATGGAAATGACTAATTAAAAATAATAGTATTTCTCCAATGCTGTTTTCTTAAGTTTCAACAGTTTTCCCACAGTTAAAAACTGTTGTTAAATATGTCTTAAAAATGAAACTAACATATTAAATAATTAAGATTCTGAAGCTCAAAGTCTCATCGTCACATATCTACAAAGTATCTATAACTATCCTTATTTAAAAATCACTTGCAGCATTAAAATATTTTTTTTTAGAAAATTAATAAAAATATAAGATAGAAAACTGCGCAGAAATAAAATTTATATCCATGGAAATGCAAAAGTGTGAATTTATTACATTTTTGCAAGATTTTTTTTGTTTCTTTTGTAATTAAATTAACTTTTAATTTTAAAGAAGAACCACTATTTGTCTTTTTTTTACATATTATGTTTGCAAATTTATATATATATATATATATATATATATAGTTTTGTTTCAATTTAAAACTTAAAAAAAATATGATATTTTTCTTAAATTGATCAATGATGTTTTGTTCTAGTATATTATTTCTTTAACCACAGCTCACATTTGCTAATAGATGCTCTAAGTAATGGTGAGTGTTTAACTTCTGAAGCCCCGTACGAACGAATAAAAATCCCCAATATTCCATTTCTTAAGTCAACACATGCCAGCAAAATCTCTATAAGAATCTAATAATAAAACCACTAATGGGAAAAAAATGTCTTCGACTTCGCTCTTAAATTCCACCTCTCAAGTAGTCATATGCGAACAGTCGCGTTCTACCTTTTATCCCAATGGTGAAATTTTTGACCTCCTATGGAAAGATAAAATTGAAGTTTTTAAAAACCTGTCTTCCTTTTGACTATGTATTTGCAAAATTCATACTGCACCCACAGAGAGGAGCACACTCACACATACATGAGTGCACACATGCCCACACATACATGCCCATTCGCGTTCATCCAAGCATATATCTAGGTATAAGGGCTTTTATTTTAACAAAGATTTTCAAATTTCTGAATAAAATTGCTTATCTCTCAATGTGATAAAATTCAAATATGCAATTATTAAAATCCTAATTTATTATTAAATATAATGTCACGCATATCAAAGCAGATGAATTCTTAAAGAACAGAATATGTTAATAAACTATTAAGCATGTTCTATAGAATATTCTAAATTAGAAAAGAAACTAATGTAATAGCCAATTTATACAAAAATTATTAGATTAACGAATTGTAATCTTATTTATCGTAATATTTTAACCATTACTTTGGCCCTTCTGCTTATTCTTAGCATCTCATTTCACTTATAATCTAAGATTTATGTTTGCTTAAGAATAATTCAAACGTATAAGAATGCAGCCATATATTCAAAATTTAAGAGATATTTTCCAAGAATGTGGTTTTGGAAAATTTTAGTCCAGTGGATGTATTGTGAAATTTCCAAAACGATCAATAATGTAAAAAGAAGTTTTTTCAAAGTTGTTAGCATGAAATACAAATAACAAAATGCGAAAGAAGTATATGAAAAAAAGGCATTTCTTGAAATAAACAATCCGCAGTAAGAAAATAGTCATTAAATAACTACAGCGACAAAAATTGCTACATAAATTCATCAACACTTTACTGAAAGAATTATTTCTACTTCTCCCGGCTTGATTACCCTCTCTTGTGTGTGCGCCTTTGTTTTTATAGCTTCCATGATGAGACATAGAATGCTCTAAAACAAACATAAAAGCATGATTATCTTCATCTTTGACATCAATCGCTATTTTTGCCACTAGCCCAGATCTCAGATCACTCTCCACATTTATTGGAACTGTATGTAACAAATAACTTCCTAATAAAACAATATTGCTAATTCATGCCAATATTTACATTATCCAATGTTTCCTTCTTTCATAGTAGTATACATTCTTATTACTAATATTCAACATCAATAATTGATTTACTTTATTCGATTAAGAATGCCAAGACTTTAGCAGAAGTTATTTGTCCATGTTGAATTATATGGAACGTTCTTTAATTGAGTAAATTGCAATGGGAATTCAATACTTTGAAAATTACCGAATCTCTCTTTACATATTACATTAAAGATGTTGATTATATCATGAATTAGAAGAATCAACACTAGAACGGAAACAATTTATAATCAGCATCCGATTGAGAGTATTCTAATTTGGATTTTATCTTAAAAGGACAAAAATGACACTACTTCTAATTTAATACATTTTAGCTTATTAAATAAGAATTGTATTTGTATATAAATCTAATTCACAAATAATCATGTTTCTAATACGTCAGTTTAACCGTTTATCCAAGAGTAAATAAAATAATGTTTCTGATTCTAATCTAGTTTATTTTACAATTCCAAAATTAGTTCAAAAAATTACGTGTCTAATAAGTATTTATTTAGAATAGAACTAACTTCTTTAAAATATTTATTATATTTCAAATATTTCAAAATATACATGCAGTGCCGTAATTATTGCAATTCGTGACATAATTCCTGTTCTTTAAAGCATGCTTTAAGTTAAAGATTGTTTTCGTTCGTTATTCGTTATGTTTTGTTTCATTTAAAACTAAAATAAATTTATTGTATGTTATTCTAAGTTTTTAATCTTTTCCTGTGCGAATATATAAAGTTATTATATTTTAATCGTAGAAAAATATGCCCTACAGATTTCATGAATTTCCATGTAAGCCTTAAAGGAAAGATAAACTTATACTTTATTCTTTTTGTCTGTACGTACTCATTTGAATACGATACTAAAAATAAGCAAAATAGTTGAATAATGACTAATTTAGTGTTTTTAAGGAAACTTGACGAATAAAAACAGATATGTTGTTTTTATTGAGATCTTATAAATAAATATTTATTTTTTTTAAAATCAATTTCATGAATAAAGACAAATATGTTGCTTTTATTGAAATCTGATGAATAAAGATTGATATGATTTGTAAATCAATTTGGTAAATAAAGACAGATATATTGTTTTTAAGGAAATTTGTGGAATAAAAATTGATGCGTTGTTTTTAATGAAATTTGATGAATAAAGATGGATGTATTGTTTTTATTGAAATCAAGTAAATATAAATTGATATGTTTCTTAACCAACTTGATGAATAAAGACGGATAAGTTTTTTTCAAAATGAAATTTGATGAATACAGACTAATATATAATTTTTAAGGAAATTTGATAAATAAAGACTGATACGTTTTTTAATGAAATTTGATGAATAGAATATATTTTTAAAATGAAATTTGATGAATAGAATATGTTTTTAAAAAACAAATTTGAGGAATCAAGACTGATATGGTTTTTAATAAATGTACTTTGATGAATAAAAACTACTATGTAGTTTTTATCAAATTTGATTAAAAATAATTTTACTAAATCTAAAAAACAGTGTGATCAAATCTATCAAAAAATTGATTAAGTACATTAAAGAATATCCTAGCAGTTCATCATTTACCCTTGCATTAATTATAACTCAAATTTCTATCAGAACAGATGATCAAAGCTGTGTTATATGATTTCGACATAACAAATTTAAATATTATTAAATTTTCGACTAAACTAATAATGCACTGTTTCAAAATATGATATATTATACAATGTATTATGTCGACCCGAATATGACGGCAAATAACGCTGGAAAAGTAAAAGAAGACTGAAAATTAATTTCATTAAATTTGTAGATACGCATCAAAAATTTAATCAAATTCATCGGAGAATATATTTTCAAGCAGATAATCTATATCCGTATGACTAAGTAATAGTTAAAAACTGCAATAAAACAAAACAAAGAAGCTTTGGAAGTGTTATTTATATCAAAACTTAGAATATATATCAAATTATGGATTAAATTTTAAATATGCATATTAGTTTATTTTTATTATGTGATGTAGTTGTATGCAATGTTCTTTATAATATAGGAATCTATAGTAAAGACATGAGGCAAAATTATCAAATTTTTTCTTTCTCGCATATGGAGTATGTAGTGAGAAAATATCATGATTGCCAAACGATTCGACTTTGAGATTAATAAATCTTCTCAGTTTAGATGACTTTGAAACTGGAAAACACATTTTCTAAAAATATATACCTATCTGTCTGTAAACTCAATATACGAAAAAATTTATATACACATCAAAATAAAAGAACAAAACCACAAATATAAGGTTTCAGATAAATAAATAAACATTCATACTTTCTACAACACTCAAAATTTGACTAATATATGTAGAATGAAACTGAACTATCAGGCGTAAGAAATATATTATTCCCACTTGAGTGTACATACAATTCTAAAATCACCAACTGGGGATCATGTCAGTTAATGGATTGATTAATCTTGATATACATGTTAACAAAAGAATTACACACAAATTTCAAGTTTCTTTGCTTATTGTGAAGAAATGAATCACACAATACAGACTTTCTATTGCATAGAAATATTTATTAAGACTTACCACTCAGACGTATGAAATATATTTTTCGTGCCGAATGGTGAATGTAAAATTCCATAGTCCCCAAATGGGGGTTATGTCAGCTATTTAAGCATAATATAAATATTAACAATTAAAGGAATTAGAAACGAATTTCAAACTTCTTTGCTTGTGGTAAAAAACAACAACAACGAAGCACAGAATATACACTTTCTTCTACACAGAAATGTATCTAGAATGAAACTAAACGGACAAGCGGACGAAATATATCTTTGGCCTTATAGTGTACGTAAAATTAAAAATTCCGAGAATTGGGATCATGGTAACTAATAGGTTAGTTAAATTTGTAATTTTTTTTCAATTTAAAAATTTTTTTCGTATTTATCTATAACTAATTTCTTTGCCGTTATTGAACTCTAAACATTGTTGAGGTATCTATCCTTAAACTTATCGAACTTCTAACAACAGTCGAACATCTCATAACAGAATACTCTTCTCTCTAATTATCCATATACTAAGCCAAAGTCCGATCCTTGGAACAACAATCCACAGAACGGCAAAGCCAGGAAATTAGCTGGATATTGCCATTATTGCTCTCTCGCCAATTCAGTTCGCCCTAATCACTCTCGGATATTGTGTACTCTTTGATCCTAATGAATCACTGCTCAGCATTAAAGCCGTTTCATTACCCCTCTAAGAGAGAAATTCAAGAAGCATTCTACCTTCGCTACTTGGGGAAATCAAATCCGTGACAACATCCATGACAGTCCGGATGACATTATATTCAATATTGCGCTGAGTCAATGGCCGTTGGAAAGGATGATGTTTGATGTTCTGGCAGATTAATTAAAAGATACCTTTCAAAGGTCACTTTCTCAATGTAAGGTCTTCACTTGAAGTAATAGAGATAAAGTAATGCTAAATATAATGGCCAGTGTTCGTGTAAGGAGAATTGTTCATATTATGTAAGCTGTTGAGGTAAATTTCTTTGTAAAGATTTATTTCGTAAATTACATAGTTTATATTATTGGTGGCGGATTTTATATAATTGCTCTTTAAAGTATGATTGTTATTTTCTGTCCAAATACAAATCACATGGAAATAAAGTTTTTTTTTTCTGATTCGTTTCTTAAATTACATGGTCTATATTATTAATATAGGGTTTTATATAGTTGCTTTTTTAAAAAGTGATCGTTATTTTCCTTCCAAACACATCAAAATAAGTTTGTGGTTACTATAGTTACCAGATTTGTTTCGTTAATTATAAAAATTAAATTACTGGTGGCAGATTTTAAATAATTATTTATGGAAGGACGGACATTATTTATCCTCCAGATATAAAAATAAGGTTACAGTTACTATATTTTTCCTGATATGTTTCGTAAATTGCATTATCTTTATTATTAATGTAGGATTTTATAATTGCTAAATAACTATATACTGATTTAAATATTAATATATTTATTGATTATACAAAAATTATTATTTATTATATAAAAATTTAAATATTAATTATCCGAATATGATTTAAATGCTAATATTAATTGAAGAATGATTGTTATTTTTTTTAAATACAAAACACATCGAAATAAGGTAATGATTTCCATATATTTTTTCTGATTTGTTTCGTAAATTACAATATTTAAATTATTGGTTGCAGATTTTATGCAATTACTTATTAAAGGATGATCATTATTTTTCTTCCAAATTCAAAACACAATAAAAATAAGGTTATAATTTTATATTTTTATGATTTCTTTCCTAAATTACCATATTTAAATTATTGGTGGCATGTTTTATATAATTGTTCATTAAAGGATGGTAGCTATTTCTCTTTCAAATACAAAAGACATCGAAATGAGTTTATGGTTTCTAAATTTTCTTGATTTGTTCCTTAAATTGCTAGATTATTGATGGAAGATTTTGTATAATTACTTATTGAAGAATAGTCGTTATTTTCTTTTGAAATACAAAATACGTCGAATTAGGTTAATGATTTCTATATTTTCCTTCGATAAATATTCATATAACTGATTAGGTTTGTTAATTTCTTTCTTTTTTGAGTTTAACAATATTTCAATAAATTTGGATAATTTACACCAATGCTATTTTAACAAATTGACTTAATTTTCATTTTTTCTGAATAATTTATTCATTAAGTTATCATTTTTTATTTTTACAGTCCAATTTTTTTTAAATAAGAAATCAAGATATGTATAGTATCAATATTTTTTCAAAATGCACAAAAATATATGAAACAGTTAATATTGTTCATAAATGTGATATTTTGCTTATTTATTCGCAGCTTGTAAAAACCAAAAAAAGAAAAAGAAAAAGTCTCCAAACGATTTTTAAATATTTGCAGCTGCTAAATTCCTCCAGGATTTACATTTATTAATTCTAAAGAATGAAAAAAAATGATTAAAACATCTATAACGTTTTCATTTGAAAAAAAAAATATTTTCTGATACATAAAATTTATTAATTGCCAAATAATAGATTTTTCAATTGATTGTTGAAAAATCTTGATAAAAACCTTCTTCTTCAACTTGAAAGAAAAATTTGAAGAATATTCGGGTAATTTAAATTTTGATAAACTATTAGCGTATTTCATTTTTATTTATAAATAGCATTTATTCAAAAGAACAGTAAATAATAAATATTTCAATCAAAATTAAGAGAAATATAAATAATTTTGGAAATATTTAAAATAATTATGCCTTTCTATTTCAGAATGTGTATTTAATTATTAATTTCTGCATCTAAATGACATTTGAAACCTTCATAACTTTTTATGAGCAATGTTATTTCTTATATATGAGGAAAGAACTTATATTTCTTACTCATGAATTTAAGCTCTTAGTAAAAATATACTTTTTAATTCAAAATTTCTTTTAATTTTTTAACTGTCATCTTATTATCAGTCTCACAAAAACATGTTTATCGTGAGTTCTCAAATTACGAAAATCTTGGTGTTTTTAGAGTATTTCAATTGGTGGACGTTTTCTTCAATATATTATTCGATATTATATTACAATTGTTCAGCTTATTGTTCTCAGTGACTGTAGAGGTATTTTTGATAAAATTGAGATTTTTTCCGTGACTTTATAAAAACAGTGTTACTTTTTGTTTAAGCTTCAAATTAGTCAACATGTTTACTAGCTTCTGCTTCAATAAAAAAGAGCAACCCATACTCAGAAATCTTATATCAAGTTGCGATTGAAATCATATTACAATTTATGCTAAATAAAATATGTGCATATGATTTTGTTTTTGAAGAAGAGCATTTAATCAGACTACATTAAAAACACTGGTTATAAGCCACATTGCAGATTTTTTTATTAAGTATTTCTTGTAGTTCAGACTTTCGTCTTTCAAAAAAAAATAAAAAGAAGGCCTGACTATCATCCAGGGTCACAGATTTTTCATCTAAAATTTGTCTTTACCGTCAATTTTCTCGAAACTTTAATTTTCATAATAATTCCCCACCTTTAACATAATATCTCAAAAACTAATAGATATAAAAAAATTCAGCTTATGTTTTAAATAATACGAGCAATGAAATGAACCAAAAGCTTTAGTGTTGGTGAAATACTTTTCATTTGTAGGTGTTTTTAGAAAAATTAAGCTCTGAATTCAAAGGGAAAATGCACATATACTTATATTTTTACCCATAATTTCTTTGCATCTCAAAAATGTTTTATAGATTTTGGTTCATTTTATTCTATTGACTTGAGTACAAAGAAAAACTATTTAATCACAAACATTACAATTTTGTGTAGAATGTTAACCATTTTGATTAAATTTCATTAAAATTTACTATTAATTTTCATATTTCTCAAAATATATTATATTTTTAAATGATGTTGATGTATTTATAGTATTTTTTATTATAATTGGCAATACATCTAAAATCAGTAATTTTAAATAGTCTTTAAATTATCCAATTCTTAAAAATTATAATTCAACCAATCTAAGAAGAATTATAAAAATCATAATTGAAAAATCTAATTTTTAAATATTATAATTTCCTTCGAACATAGTCGGATACCTTAAGTTAATTTACGTAACTATTCGCTTTTATAAATAATCTTTTATTTTCAGACCATATAATATGTGTTTTATGGAATACGTTTTTTTATTATTTAGTGCACGAAGAATACAAAAATTATAAAATATAATTATTAAAAAATTACAAAGTCGTAATTTTAACGAATTTCCACATTGAGCAATTTTTGCCTCAAACAAATCTTCAGAATTTTATATGCTTTTCCACCTGTCTATGAACAAAAATACTCTTAAATATAATCTCTGATTAGAGAATAAAATTTGATGCACTTTTCTTGCACCAAATTGTAGATTTATTTTAAATTCGATACGCAATCTACTCATAATATTTCTGTTATTTCACTAAAATTTTGCATTACAACTAAAAAGATACGGATATTATTTTGTACATAAAATTTGTCTGTAATATAATCTGTATCAAAATCCATCTATAATGTAGATCTGTATCAAAATGGAAACCAAATCTGTCAAGATGCTGCCTGATTTGGTTTCTGCACAAAGAAAGAAAGAGAAAAGGCCATTAGCCAAAAAAAAATGATTTAATTCGTTTCATCCATTTTTTTTAAAGAAATTGAGGTTTTCCTCTATATAGGTTTATTTTTTCCACATAGCAATAAACCATATAAATCAATAAAACAGTATTTATAAAAGTCATTGAAATATATAATAATAAAATAAAGTACTAATTAAAAATAGAAGGTCACTGAATTAGTAGAATTATTGGGAAAATTTCAAGGATATTTCTCGACTGATTAAAATGATTTTTTTTAAGAATTTGTTCATCAGGAGATAAATTGTAGATTTATTTTGCATTGTAACAGCTAAAACAGTAATTCATAGATTGCTCCCTTTGAAACTATAATTTATTTAAGTTGCACCATTTGCCTTTAGAACTAGTTTTCTTTATATATAATTAATTCTATTATTTTAAACAATATGAGAGCAATATTAGAGCACATATCTCTTATCTCTGAACCATGGCCATGCAAAAATAATTTGACAAGTATCTTTCTTTCCAAAGTGTGGTGTAAACCACTCTTTCTTAAGAATGTTTTACACCACACTCTTGGGTGGACATTTGACCAATGGAGGTATCATCTTATGCCTTTTGTAATTATACATGGAAAATGTCGGTACGTCTAAAATGAAGAAGTCATTAATTTTTTATTCTTGATAAAATGATTATGCTAATAATACAGTGATCTTTGATAAAGAAATTTCAAATAAAGTCATATCTAACATTCCAATCCTTCGACATGTTAAAGCGAAACTGCACATATTTGAAATGTAAAATATCATCATTATATCTAACAGTCTACGAATTTAGTCTCTTATATCGAGGATAAATTCATTGTAAGTTAGGAATTTCCTATAGATACAAGAACATAAAAGACACTAGAAAAACTCAAACATCTCTAGTCGCTTTTGTCTTTAGACATAATTTCTCTTAGACATAATTCTTTAGACATTATTCCTCTGACAGAATTGATTTACATTTCAAAAATTCTATTATTCCATACATGAGATCAGACACGAAAAATGCTTATGAAACTAATGCAGAATATAAAGGATAATCAGAATCAAAAGATCATAATATATTGAATAAATATTTAAGACTCCCATAGTGTTTATAAAACGTACTCGTATGGAATTGCTGTAAACAGAAACTCCCAATCCCACATTGTTTATGGAGTGTCAACTCTGTTGAAAAGCCAATGGAAAAAGTAATGCAGCTGAAATAACAACTTTTCCCAATGGCAGAAAGAAATGAAGCTGTTTCTGTCTTTAGAATTAATTATTCCTTTGATCTAACATTGAATTAAATTTCTAAAATTCTATAATTTAACATATGGAGGAAGGCATATTAACGCTTTAAAAAAATTAAAATAGAACATATCAAAAGAATGCAATATACAGAATAAAAAGCTACGTCTTAATAGTTTATTCTTCTTTGTTCTCATGTAAACATGTTTCTATGTAATTCCTGTAAACACAAGCTGTCAATTCTACTTTGTTTACACAGTGTCAACTATGATGAAAAGCAGATGGAAAAAGTAATGCAGTAATGCAGCTGAAATAACAGCTATTCCCAACGGCCGAGAGAAATAAAGTCTAACGCTTTAACACAAACAAGGTAGAAGGCTTTTAAAGCAGCTGAAAATCAAAAAGCACTGGTTGTGAGGTTGGGAAGAAAGCATGTTTCGGATTGCGAGAACTTTTCTACTAAAAAAAAATCGATTTCTAGTGGGAATGCACAGGTGAAAGTGGTCGAGAGTAGGGATCGGGGGGTAAAAATTTTTGAAAAGAAGTAAGAACTCTTTAGAAAATGACCTTTACTGAGGGGTAGGGGGTAGGAGAGCAGAAATGCCAGGATTGCCTCGGCTGCCATTAAAAGGTTCGCGTCATTAAAGTCGTAGAAGTTATGCTTTTCTGGAGTTTAACATGAGCGGTGTGGTAATTGGGCAGCTGAGGGTAATATTCATGGCAGAAGTGCCTTTGTTTGGTTTTTGTTTGGGAGAAAGTGGAAATGAAATGATCGGAGTTGAAACCGTGCATAAGATATTTGATTTTTTTTTCTTTTTATTCTTTAAGTTGTTTTGGGGAACAGTTAGCATTGTTTGGGAAATATTGGATTTTATGGGAAGAAATAGTAAAAACAGATGCTAATAAAGTAGAAATAATTTATATTACTATAAATAACACAAAATTTTGCAACTGTTAGAAAACATGTCTAGAATTTACTTGTGAATAAAGGGTTATTATTAATTTATTTTCAATTTAATTTTATCGATTTTTTTTTTCTTTTTTAAAAAATTATTTATTTATTGCTTTTATACATACAAAAGACACAAAAAAATGTTAAGTTATCGTCCAAAAATTTGAATACGAGATTTTGAGAGCTCCTCCATTATAGATCCTTTTGAATCCAAAAGTCACTGCTTCAGAGCTAAATTTAGCTGTTTGGTTTTGTACCCAATGACTCAAAAACATTTTGAGTTAGATAAATGAAATTTTTTAAACAATCTTAACAATAAATTTGAAGATTTCTGCCAAATTTTGAATGAAATCCGCTCGTATAAAAACTGTCTATTTGTGTGTACCCGAGTGAAAGTGATAATGTTTTTAAAAAACTGTACAAATAAGATTTGTTGAACTTTTTAAGCATTTAAATTATAGACATGTATTAAATTTTGTGCCCAGACTGATCAAGAGGTTGCTCATCTGTCGATTATTGGGCCCATGTTGTAATCGTAATAACTCGCAGATATTTAGATAAATGAAATTTTGCACGAAATATATTGCTAAAATTCTTGTTTAGCTTTACGTTTCTATCTATCAAAAAAAAATTAGAAAATTCACATATTCTTCAGCATGCGACTAAAACATAATGCTCATGCGCATGTGTGTGTGTGTGTGTGTGTGTGTGTTTGTGTGTGTGTGTGTGTGTGTGTGTGTGTGTGTGTGTGTGTGTGTGTGTGTGTGTGTGTGTGTGTGTGTGTGTGTGTGTGTGTGTGTGTGTGTGTGTGTGTGTGTGTGTGTGTGTGTGTGTTATTCAAGCTTTTATGATCATACACAATCACCTCAATTGTTATGCGGGAAAGCAAATTTATAACTTTTTTATTAGAAAGATGCAAGATATTTTCTGAAGGGACCATTCCTATTGGTTAAACATGCAGATATATCATAAGATGCGAAACGGAATATACGTATAGGACGAATATAATACAAAGTACAGCATCCCATTGAAAACAATTATTAGAAGTTCAATTAGAACTTTTAATTATTATGCATCATTTACTTTCAAAAATGTAATTGTTTAGTAACCATTTATCTCTATTTTTATAGTTCCACCTGTTGAGGTCCAAATAGAGGACAAAAGGAGAGCACTATCAGCACAAAAACCAGTGGAGTTGGTGTGTCGAGCGGGAGGCTCACGACCTCCAGCAAACATTACGTGGTTCATCGGCAACCAGCCCCTCAAGGGCACCAAGGAGAAAATATCCTCTGAAGGCAACATCACCACAGGGAGACTCATCTTCATCCCTACTATAGAGGACAGAGGCAAGAACATATCCTGTAGAGCAGAAAATATGTTGATTCCTGGGAGCGCCATAAAGGACGAGTGGAAAGTGGATGTCCATTGTAAGTTTATGCAATTTATTGTCCTCTTTCTTAATTTTTTATGCTTATTTGTAATTATAACAGGTGTTATGTGGGATTATAGCTACTGAAATGGTGTCTTTATCCTCACAAGTTAACGAATGGTGGAAATGATGTTTATTTTCGATGGAAATGTTGTCTTTACGTTCACAATTTAATGAAACGAAATGTTGTTTTATACCTAAAAGTTAACGGAATGAAATATTATTTTATCCTCACAACTTAATACAAGGAAATGTATTTAGCTTCATTAGATTTTTATCTCGTCTTTCCAAATAAAGATGGTGTTAAGATTGAATAACAAATATGACTTTTACGATCAAAATATTTTTTAATCGTTTCATCTTTTAATGTACACATTCTGCGTCATATCTTATAAATGAAGTTTTTAATCATTTCGGAAAAGGAAGAGCAAACATAAAATTGACGTCCATTGTAATTTTGCATGATTTTTTGCACCCTTTCACAATTACTTATGTTGTTCCACAATTGTAACTCTCCCATGCTGCATTATAGTGATGGAAATGTTGTTTTTATCCTCAGAAGTTCATGGATAGAGAGGTAGTCTTTATTCTCACAAGATTTTTATTTCATCTTTGCAAATAGAAATGAGTTATAATTAAACCACAAATTCAAAGCTTATGATCATAAACTTTTTAAT
The DNA here is from genome assembly GCA_026543055.1 of Argiope trifasciata. Lineage (NCBI taxonomy): Eukaryota > Metazoa > Arthropoda > Arachnida > Araneae > Araneidae > Argiope > Argiope trifasciata. Next base: position 247,377 of record JAPMOQ010022346.1, read on the forward strand.
GCTTCCTTTTCCACTGTAGATGTTCTGCATCATATACCGTAAATTTAACTTTTAACTTTTTGAAAGGAAGATAAAATATAAAACTGACATCCATTGCAAGTTTATATCATTCAATATCCGCACTCTCAATTTCTTATGCTTATTGGCAAATATAACATCTGTCATGTTGATTTAAGCGATGTAGATGTCTTTATCCTCACTAGATTTTGATCTCGTTTTTGCAAATAGAAATGATTTATGACTAAACAACAAATTCAAAGCTTAAGAACATAAACTTTTAAATCATGTCATCTTTCAATGTAGATATTCTTCTTCATATACTATAAACATAGTTTTAAAAATTTCATAAAATGAAGAGCAAATATAAACTTGTCGTCCTTTATAAGTTTATACTATAAACTGTCCTCGCTTTTAGTGTTATTTAGGAAAATTATTAGTGTTATTTATTCCAAAATATAGTATATCATGTCGGATCAAAGAATGGAAATATTTTCTTTATCCTCACAGATTTCATCGCATTTCTGCCAATAGAGATACGTTAAAACTAAACAGTAAGTTAAAAAGTTTACTATGATAAGATTTTTAATCATATCAATTTTCAATGCAGACATTGTGCACCATATATCTACCATAAAAGAAACATTTAACCTTTTCAAAATAGAAAGAACAAACTTAAAACAAGCGATCCCGATCACGTTATGAAATTAAGTTCAATAAATATTAGTTGATAAAATTTGACCAAACAGCCATTCAAATGCTCTATAATAACCAATTTAGGATGTAACATGTTCATCTTAGATAAACCCAAAATCTAAACTTATATTTTACATTATTTTGCATCAATAAATATGCTACAAAAATTTGAAATCTTCAACTTTATACAAACCCAAGATCATATTAAGTAAATTATTGTTGGTTCGCTGAGATCTGAAACAAAGAGTTCCTTTCTTTGCAACCCAAATGGACCAAGTTTAGAAGTTTAGAATATAAATATTTTATATTAATCAACAATTTCCTCTAGGAAATGTAGAAGGATTGGGTTTTTAATGTCAAACGTAGAAGCGTGACTATATCATTGTTGTTCTAAATTATCCCTGAAATTGTTGTATGTTACTAGACATCTTTGTATTGTTTACTACTTATAAAGGGAAACTTAGACCATGATTAAAAATTCTCTATATTCCTTTCACTGATTGGCTAAAATAACTTTATATGCTAACTTCTCTACTGAAGTCTTTGTT
>JAPMOQ010022346.1:248627-272273 GCA_026543055.1 Argiope trifasciata
TTGCTGTTACTTATGGCACTTTACAAGCCCACTAACAGAAAACTGTCTGTGATTCTAGCCTATATTAGCGCCCTTGTTTTTTCAGTATCGCCAACTAGGGCCAAGAATATGACTTAGCTACTTCATGCTTCCCGTTCGCTTGCCCAACCCCTTTTTACAGAAGGGCACATTCACACTACTCACAGAAATAACACTGGGAAGCCCAGATCACGGGGAATACATTCTACCCCAATGCCAGGGGACCACACTTAAGTGCTTAAATAAGTAAAGCGTAACTTCATTATAAAAATTAAACACATAATCGATAAAATGCACTTATCGACGCATACACCTTGAATTATGTAAATATCTTAAGCAGCTAATTCAAGTGAAAATATTTCTTTCAAAATATTAAATGGAAATATTATACTTATTATGTATTCTTTTATAAATATCCTTCAATAAAAATTTTAATAATATCTGTAAAATTAGCGAATTTGCAGTTCATGCATTTTTAATTTTAATAATTGGGAAATTGGGGAGAAGGATAAAGTTACATTTATACAATAAAAATATATTGCTGTAGTCGCATGTTTAAAACTCCAAATTTAAAAAGGATTTAATATTCAGTTATATTATGTAACTCAATTCAGCAGAAAATAATATAAGCTTTGAATTGGTGTAAAAATCTTATGTATAATTATATATGCATTGGTAATAAAGTTAAAAAATATCATTCTTCAGATCAAAGTAACTGAGATCTGCTCCTTTAAATATATATTTCATTAGAAAATTATTTAAGAATCCTTAATGATTAAAATAAAAGAATGAATTACGAAAATTTTCAAACTCTTATGTAATTAATACCATTTCTAATCACATAATTATATCAAGTATCAGAAAAAAAAATCTGCCAAACTTAAGTAACATTCATTATTTATTTGTTACTGAATGCTGCTTGAAAAACGCTAATTGAACATTAATGGATATCAAATGCCACAGTGAATACAAAACGAGTTTTAAAAATCTCCACCAAAATAAAAGAGAGATAATTAATTGGATTTTTCAAATAATCAAATGAAAGCTGCTCAAACCTAATCAATCTCTCATTACTTTAAAGAAACCAACCATTAAATGCGGATGGCTTGTAAAATCATCATAAAAATTCCATTTATTTTAAGTCTAATTAACCATTTAAGATATTTATTGCATATAATTTTTATTTCGCTACTGGAATTCGTCATTAAATCTTATTTAAATATATTTAGTCTGTAATAATTAATTACAGAGAATCTTTTTAAAACTTAACTAAATCCATCATTGTTTTTATGCCAAAGGTGCATGGAATTTCGTATTTATTTTTTCCATCCGATTCTAATTATTACATTCTATAGTCTCCATATTTTTTTGGTGAGATAAAATTTTCTTCGAATTCAAATTATTTTATCATGGAATATTCAGTTTCAATATTTTTATCGTTAAATATTCAGTATCATATGAATAAATTATAATGATATATAACTAACTATTTTCATATATTTTAAAAATCTACTTTGATTAAAAATTAACTTTTTTCCTAAATATTTGGCGGTTCAAGATGGTACTAATGATTCTTGATGGTACAATATGGTATCGGTTGAATGCAATAAAAATTAAATGATGTCATTTGATTAACTGGTTATTAAAGTTCAAATTATATTGTATTCTTAAATTATCATTAAATATACAGTATTATTTCAAATTATATAATATAATGATTTAAAATTTGTCTGGATTTTAAAAATCTAATTTTTAGACGAGTACAAATAATTTTTGGTTCAAAAACTTACTTGAAAATGGTATTAATGATACTTGATTGAACAAGATGGTACCTTTTCAAAAGAATAAAAATTAGACGATATTAATCGATTTACTTATTAAGTTCCAGAAATATTGCATCAGAACATTATTATTAAATATCAAGTGTTATTAAAATGAATAATAATGATCTTTAATTTACCTGGATTTTAAAAATTGAATTTTTAATCGAATAGAAACTAATGATACATAATTATACTAGATGGTACATTTCCATAAGATTATATGATATTAATCAATTTATTGATAATTTAGCTGCATATTTATATCAGTACATTATTATTAAGGGAACAAGCATAATTTCCAACATCTGTTTGACTAAAAAAGAACAGAGCATTCTATAAAGGATTTATTAGAGTATTCTATACTTGCCAGCACAAAACAAACAATAAAAAATTAAGGTGTACTCAAATTTTAACCAAATTATACTCCTTTTAATCTCAGAAGCCCAGTTATAATTAATTATAAGTATTTGCTTGGATTCTAAAAATAAATTTTTTAATAAAATAAAAGCATGGTAATGATATCTGATGATACAATATGGTATCTATTGCTTTATTCTAATTATGTTGGGCAAGAAATTAAAGGTACTGTAAGATTAACAAATTAAAGCATATTTTTAAAATGGGTTTACATTCCAGATTCCAGTAAGTCACGCATGCTGAGAAGGAACATTGCACATGCGCTGAAAAAGCAGATAATAGCAAGTTCTTGATGGAACGACTACTAGTAACTGTATAGTTTCTGCACATATGTGGTCTTATTGGATGGATTGTAATTGGTTTAATGTAAACCCTACTTTAACAATACTCTATCAAACGTGGTAGTTGTATTACACTTCTAGAGATAGGAGAAATGAATTCGTATTTTTCATAAGTTTGACATTTTCTTGAAACATTTGTAATGAAAAATCACTGATTTTCTTTATCTTTCAGTCGTCCCGCAATTAACTCTAAAACTTGGCAGCAAACTTCGGCATTCTCATATACAAGAAGGAAAGGACGTGTATTTAGAGTGCGCCATCATCGCCAATCCTTCCGTTTCCGAGATTGGCTGGAAGTTTGAAGACAAAGAATTACACACCAATAAGTCGGCTGGAATCATTGTCAGCAACCAATCATTGGTCCTACAAAGTGTGAGGCGGAGCAACAGAGGAAGATACACATGCACTGCTGACAATTCAGAAGGCAAAGGCGAAAGCGCCCCTCTTTACTTAAAAGTGCAATGTAAGTTATTTTGTTTCATTCTTATAAAATGGTGAAATAATATCAATTATAGACATTAATACATCATACAGATATCTGTATTTGCCTATTCTTCACAGTAGGGATGTTTTCATATGATTTAATACCTCTGTTGTCATAATGGTTAGAGGTAGGGGGTTATAAGACAGTGTTTTATCTATTATAAAAGACATAAAAATTACTTGTTGAATTAGCAATACTTTAATTATCTAAAATGAAATTAGGTTTAAAACATTCCACTCTTATTTTGCAATTATATATTTTATTCAATATTTTGTATTTTCCATTTGGTGTGCGAATTGGACCAGAAGTTATTACTAATCACGATAAATTATTCTCTCTTTCACAGATGCTCCAGTGTGCAAGTCTGACCAGAAGCTATTATATGGCGTTGCAAGACATGAACCGGTTAAAGTTACTTGTGAAGTGGAAGCCGATCCATCAAGAGCGAATTTCACATGGAAATTCAATAATTCGGTCGAAAGCATGGACATCCTTTCCTTCGCAAGCGAAGAAAGCATTAGCATAGCCACTTACATACCACGGACCGAGTATGATTATGGGACGCTGCTGTGTTGGGGTAAAAATTCTGTTGGCACTCAGAAAGAACCCTGTGTATTTACAGTCATACCAGCAGGTAAAATTATGTGTTCCTTTTTTCCATTTCTGTTTCAGTCATTCTATTTGATTTAATATTTTTAATATTTGATTGAAAATTTATAAATTTCTTACGACTGTATTGAGAAATTTTGTTGACATACAGAATTGGGAAGATTGTTTTAGAAATTAAGGCATATCCTTCCTTCATTCCTTTGCAATTGCCAAGAGAAGACAATATGACTGCATTACTTTTAGAACCTGAGTTGATTTTCGTACATTAAACGGTATTTAAAAGTGGGGTGTTTTTTGGCTAATTTCTCCCATGCAAAATATACGAAGAGTAGAAAATACAATCACTTGATGATATGTCATCTAAATTTTAATAACTCTTAAATTTCAATAACTCTGAAAAATACACTTGTGTTATTATTTCAATCCGTCTGTCTTCTAGTGAACAGATAATTCTAAAATGATTTGATCAAGATGAATGAAATCTTATGTGTGATGCCTACATGCAAACACAATATAAATCAATCTAGATTTATATGACTGTCTCTATTTCAGATCCAATTATCTGCTTCTGAAAAATGCACTTGTGTTTTAACTTCTGTTCATTGTCTTTATGAGATTAAACAATTCAAAAATGCTTTGTGGAAGATCAATGAAATTTTTGTTTATGACGTCAACAAGCAAACATCATATAAATCCATCTAGATTTGAAAGATTGTCACTGTTTCAGATCCCATTCCCTGGGTCTGATAAATACAATGATGATATTAGCTCGGTCAGGTTGTCTTTCTGTGAGCAGATAATTTAAGAACGCTTTGAACAAGCTGAAAGTATTTTCTATATGATGTCTACATATTAATACAATGTACTGAATTTCAAATTTTAAACGAAACCTTTTAGGAGAATATTTGTCTCTCTGCCAGTTTGAATAATTTGAATGTTCAGACCAAAATATCACTCATCATGATCAGCTTATGTTATTCCCTCGTTCGAACAAATCCAACGAACCATTCTGCCACAAGGGCATTCAAAACCACTGAAATCAAACAGAAGTTACAGATTTTTAACTCTACAATGTTTGCCTATATGTTTATAAGGGTCATATAGATATTTACGATGTTATATTCCATTTTTTTTTTCCTTTTCTACTTTTTAGTATTCTCTGTATAGTTTATCTAAGGCTAACGTCCTTAAAAAGGTAAAGAGGTTGGTAAAATTTGATCCAAATCCATCATCATTATGTTCACATAAGCCATTTGACATTTTTGGATGCTTATATTTAAATGCGATTACTCAAAAGTGCAAACAGTTAGATAAATGAATTTTTATATGCAATATTATTACAAATCCTGTGAAAAATGTTGGCTTTCAATCGTAGAAAAAATTCTGGAAGTATGCTATTAAATTTAATTGAAATTATTTATGTTGTCGAAAATAGTTATGAAGTTGAAAATATTTATTTATTATTATTCAATATATTAAGGAGAGCAAGGCAATCCTGTGCAAAGTTACGGAAATAAAAAATAATATATAATAAAAAATAGCACTGTGGCACTGACCAATTCGCATTTTTTTCCGAGGGCAAAACAGTTATTATTGAAAATGCGAGAAAATTTCAAGAAGATCGTTTTCATTTGTTCGTAGAAATCATCAATTCGTTCGTGGAAAAAATCTGCAACTGGTGATTTGAAAAAGTCTAGACACTCCAAACGATTTATCATTCACATCAAAACATCCAGAAGTTTAATTTATTATCTTTTTTTTTTCTTTTCTTTTCTTCGGAACCTTTTTTCGAAGTATTCTTTTATTCTGGATTATATTTTTGAAATAATCTTCTGGAATCTCTCGCTTCATACCTTAATCTGGTAAGGTTAGAGCTTTTCTGGTTAAGAGGCGTAAATCAGTTATCTTTCTTCTTCCTTCCATTGGTATATCATGTTAAATACTTGTATATAATATTAAATATTTAGAATATTTAGACATTTTTCCTTTTTATTACATTTGTTTTTGCTTAAGGGATTAAGCATATTGTCTAGAGTGAAGTCTGAAGAATTTAGGAGTTTTCTGTGGTTTCAACTGTTTGATTAAACCAGTAATATATTTATAAATTCAATTCTTATTTAAGTAAAAAAAAAAGAATTTTATATTAGCTACGTTTTATTAAATAATTATCAAAAAAAGTTATTACGCATCAAAAAATTGTTGATTTTTGCAAGAATTGAATTTGCATTTTTCACCTTCAAGTGAAAAATATTGAAATTCTTGCATTTTACCGATTGAGAAACTACCTGTTGACTTCATTTTTCAATACAGACTGTTAAAACTCCTTTTAAATTATTAAAAATTAATTAAATGTAATTAACGGATTAATATTTCAAAAAAAAATCTGTATTAACATCGTCATATACTTCAAGTTTAAAATTATATATTTGAAATCGAGTGGTGGAATGAAAATTCTTTTATTAACGATTGAACATTTGAACAAGATATACAAATAAATATATATAAGTACAGAATAGAAATTGAAAAAAAAAATTTAATTCTTTAATATACGTGAATTTTAAAAATTACATCAATAATGTTCTATATTATAATAAAAAGGCGATTCTCACTTGGAATTAAAATGAATTTTATGATTAAAAATTAGGATTTTTAAATAACAAAGTTATGAAAATATCAATATTTTGCCTTGTTTTGGGTAACATACAACTGTAATAATTCTCATAATATTAGAATGTTAAGATATAAAAGAAAACCCACTGAAAATTCCATCTTTTAAGCGAAAGATGAATTTTTAAAAAGATAGTGAAAATGTAATGTAGTAAATGAAAGCAATATTTCTATAAAATCTCTATATTTCTATAAAAGTACCAATCTTATCTTCATAAGTTAAGGTAGTTCTTTATTATTATTGTGTCAAAAATTTAAATATTTAAATACAAAAGTTGAGGGTGATTAAACAATTTTACTAATACCAAAGATTGTATTTTATCACTTTACACATTCAAATTTGCATCTTTCAGATTCACTTTATATACAACTAAAAAGAATTTTCGTAAATTCAATAGCACGATATCTCTTGTTACATTTCTATGCTTATTTTTACACAACTAACATCAATTCATAATATGCACAAAACAAAAACGAGAACCCTTATGCACTCCAAATCCGTCATAACGTTACACGTATCCCTAAAAAAATACAAAAAATATTGTAATTATTTGTATGGTGTCGTTTCCCATTTATATTTTACATTCATTTGCTTACTTATTTTAAAGATTGTACATTGTAACATTGTATTAATGAAGTTATATTATTCTAAATATTGAATTTGTTCAATGTACAAAATGCAATTACAACAGTTCCTGTGTAATTGCTTTCATCACTTTCATCGTTGTGCAATGTATGATCAACTTTCAATTAACTTTCTTATCAAACATATATTTTACATACATATTTTATATAACATATATATTTTATAATGAAATTTTCCCACGTGGGATAAGGATAAGATCAGGATAAGATACTTCCCTGTTGGTTGAGATACTTCTGGCTTCCAGTCAAAATGAGGATGAGATACTTCCTGCTTGATGGTTATATATCACCACTCTGGAGGGTAAACCTAAAATTGGGGACAAAATCCTTCCATCGATGACTGGACATACTTCCTTAGGGAAGGGTTGAACTGTGGCCGGTAATGGTTTTTCGGACTCACCGATAATTCAAGCCAGTATTGCTGTTGCGGTGGTTTGATCATTCAATATTATTTATCAGTGTGCTTTCCGGCTTGTTGAAGTGAGATAACTATTCTAATATGAAGAAATATGATGATGAACTGTGGCCGGTAATGGGTCTTAGGACTCACCGACAATTCTCGCCAGTATTGCTGTTGCGGTGGACTGGTCATTAAATATTATTTATTAGTGTGCTTTCTGGCTTGTAGAAATGATATAACTATTCTAATACGAAGAAATATAAAACAATTCTTTGGATAATATAAATAATGAAAAATCAATTAATTCAAACATTATAGAGATTATCATAGAATTTAATTTAAGAATATGACATTATGTTAATTTTCAAAAATTCAAAATTCAATTCAAAAATGCATACAGTATCTTATTTTTAAATCAATTTAAAGCAATCTACTTTTCTTTTCAACTTAAATTTTTTTATTTTATTTCTTCTTTTGAGAATTTATGCCGCCTGCTAAAAATATATTTGAGAAAATTTTACTAATGAAAAAAGGTTGAAAATACGAACATCTCTTAACAAATACAAATCATAGTTTTAATTTAATCCAAAGAAAAAAATAAATACTAGATGTGATATTATTAAGACAAAGCTTAATGTTCAATTCATCTTATGATTTCAAATATAGTAAATAAAAATTTCGTTTTACTTTTATTAGCCATTGTTTTCCAAATATCAATGATACTTTACATTATTCTTTTGTATGAAATGTTTTTTAAAAAAAGTCCTTTCTCTTTACAACAATCCAATGAATAATAAAATTCTCCATTTTTAATCTAACTTTATTTTTGATTTGAAGAAAAAAATGTGGAAAAATATTTTTCCAGATTTTCCTAAAAGAAGAAATATTGGGAAAAAGACAACTTACAGAAAACTCCAACTCGAAACTGTTAAATAAAAAATTAATAGTTGTAAACAGTCTTTCACTTTTTGAAATGAGAATAATACCGGATAGAAGCTAAAAATAATTCTTTTTTACATTGAAAAAGTATGAAAGGGAAAAAAAAGGGCTGAAAACTTGTGTTTGAGGTGTTTCTTTGACGAATAGCCAAACGATTTTTTTTTCCTACTGTTGCCAAATACGGCATATTTTCAAAAAAATATTTGAAAAGCGGATAGATCATTGAACGGAATACAAAATATATAAAAAAGCATTTTTTCAAGGTAAAGCAAACTAATGTGTTTTCTTTCTTTCGTTCAATACGTTTTTATAAAAGTAAAGAAATTTATTTGTTTTAAAAAGAGAAAAAAGGTGAGATTTGGAGATGTTTTTTTTTCTCAGTTTTATGAAATATTAAAGCAAAAACTAAATGAGTTTTGTTTCACTTTTAGATTTAAACTTTGTTGTGGAGTTTTATTATTCTCCTGATAATTTAAAGACTTATGTTTCTGCAAAAACAATTTATCTTACATTAAAAAAATACATTCTTTTATTCATATTTTAGCTTCAATTTTTATTTTATCTTAAAATCAACTCTCAAGATGTCAATAAAAATAGTTTTGTCACATATTTAAACTTTTTTTATATTAAAATATAGTAACTTATTTCCTTCTAAAGATATTTCAATTTTTTTAAATTATCATCTCTATACTTTAAATTTAAATTGTTTAAATAATATTGTCTTGCGAATTTTCATTAAATTAACATAAAGGATGTTAACAAATCATTATCGAATTTATTTTGCTTAAATATTGTAAATATGTTTCCATTGCCATTGAAATTGTCCATTTTTTAAATCAGCTGCATTTATTAATGTGCTAATTTGCATAACAAAGCAGCTATGGGCTACATGATAACATACTCTTAACGCCTTCTAAGGGGTAAATTGTGGAATTAGAATTCGTATCTCTAGCATTATAAACAATGCAATCCAAATGATAAATACAAAAATGTAAATTATGAACGATTTAATAAAAACTACAATAAATATTGATACGATAAAATTATCGTTTGCAGAATTGAAATGTAAACATATATAAACCAGTGAAAGTCAAACTTTTCCAAAAATGAAACACAAAAAATTATCGTTTGTAAAATCTAACTTTTTTAAAATAAAAGACAGGCATTTTTTTATTCTCTAAAACTCAATTTTCTTCAAAAATAAAATGTTAATATTTTAAAATGAATTTTGTATATATTTTTAAAAATCAAAACTGATAATATGCAGATGTGGCGTGATTATTTTAACTGCTACGAGTAATTAATGAAGTCACAATTAACTGCACATTCGACACTCTATAATTTTATTATAAACTTGTACTTTGTGTTAATTTATTGTGCTGCAATTCTAACTAAAGGAAAACTATCCCTAAGCGTCTATAATTATTATTCCTTCTATAATTATTAAACTTCCTGAGAATAAACTTAAAACAATTAATTTTGAAAACGATTCTTAAAAATATTCTATTTTCCCAGAGTTTTTAGAATTTTCATTTACTGCAAGTTCATCAAAAGTTAGCTATCTTAAACTTGTCTTTTAAAAAAAGAATTAAGTTATAATATTTTTTAAAAAGTACTTTATGGTTTAAATATTTTAAAAGCACTGAAATATTTTCGCCTTAGACTTTTATTTGGAGAAATGCACCTGCACATTCCCTGAAATAAATGCATAAATAATCTCAGACCTTTCAATATTGAGTAAAAAATATTCAATTTTTTTGAAAATATTAAAAGCTTTTAAGCAAAAGAGACTTTCCCTCTAAGGAAAATGAAGCTTTTAAACGAAATGAAAATATATAGCCTATCTTATTTCTAACTTTCTTTTGCGCTGACAGTTTCTTAAAATCGATGAAAAAATTCGCAATAGCTTTTGTCAATTTTTCCTAATATTACTTTTAAATAATATATGCAATTTATCTTACAAATAACTTAGAAGTATCTAGAAAATTTTTAATTCCAAGGGTTAAACTTTCCAGATACTTGCAGTATTCTGTCAAAGTGAAAGTAAATCTGGAATAAAACTACTACAAATTTACCACGATTCACACTTCATTTCAGCACGATCCTTTATATTTATTTTTCTTGACGATAATACGTATAATATGACTGTCTGCATTAGATCGAATTATCAGTATTCAAAGATCAATAGAATGATTCACCAAAATTTTTTGAAATAAGAGTAGTAACTATTGAAGATATTTGTTATTATTTGTAATTCCTTTGGTCATAAAAGCTCAACCATACCATTTTTTTAAGAATAAAACTTAGTAATTTCAGCATCCTAATTGCATCCAAACTGTCAGTATTCAAGGACTATTCAAGTATCATTATCAGTTAATCCTCATTTGGGGAAATTAAGAACAAATCCCTGAAAGACATTCATTATTACCATCATTAAATGAAATAACTGTGTATTATTCTTTAATGATAATGCATAATCGTGACACTTTTCAGTGTATCTCAAGTGTCGTTGTTTAAGGATCAATCAATTAATCTTTAGCTGTGGGAATCAAGAACAAATATCTGAAAGACATTCGTTGTTACCTTCAAGTCTATTAATTGAAACTACTATGTATTATTATTTAATGGTAATGCATAGTCGTGATACTTTTCAGTGCATCTAAAGTGTCCTTATTTAAGGATTAAACTCTGCAAAGCCTATTGGAATTAAAAACAAATTGCTGGAAGATATTTATTATTATACTCAAGTCTTCAACCTTCGAAATGATTATTAGAAGGTTCCAGCATGATGGTTGGTCCCCGCCATTCTGGTGGAAACATGAAAGGTAAGGGTCTGGCTCCTCCCCCTGATGACGAGAGTACTTTTTTAGGGAAGGGTTGTACCGTGGCAGGTTGAACTCAACCACAGTTCCGGTCAGTGTTGCTGTTGCTGCGGTTCCGTCATTCAGTATTTATTATCCACTATCTAATGCTCAGCGCGTTGCTGCGGCAGAAAAAATAATATTAATCGATCAATTTTGCAATGTTTTATCTAAATAGGAACGATAGATAACGATCTATAGATACGAACAAACAAATATTCATTTTTATATATTAGATTTGTATATCCTTTTAGAATTGCTAAACTTGGTATCCTATCAGAATGGTAATGAAAGAAACTATTTATTGCATCTTCTGGTTCATTTAATTTTAGTTCAGATTTCTCAAATTTAATTTTAGGAAATGTGACTAAAATATTTTCTTTTAAAATTGATTAAACATAGAACATATACCATAAAATCTGTAATATAGTTGAAAGGATAATTTTTTAAAATTAGCACGGTGTAAATTGATTTGTACTACAATATTTTTGTTAGTTACTGAGAAAAACGCTAAAATTTAATTGAAATTTATAACCTCTTGGGTTGGTCTCCCCATAACTTTCTCACATAATCTGTAATAAAGTTGTTACCGCTGAGAAGGACTTGCATGACATTTATATACTATAACTACATAGTATTAACCTTTAACTTGGATTTAGGTTTTCTTCAAAATCTATTATCTTCTCGGTGAGTTATTTGGAGATGAATCCTTGGTAAACAGATACGGTTTAGATTCGATTCTCTTTTTAAAAAAATTATATAATTGTACTATCTTTATAACCATCCCGTCGGTGTAAACAATAAGCTGACCAAGTTTCAGCGTAATCGGATGAACGGTTTAGGAAGACATAAGAGACATACCTACAAACATCAAATTTTATTTATATAAATATGCCTTCGGAAGGATCAGAGAGTCAGTAATGTGACTTCTCAAGACTGTTAATTCAACAAGTTACTTTAATGATAATGCATAGTGATGACACTTTGAAAAAACAAGGGACATTAATTTAGGCTTAATTCGCTAGCAGCTTTCTGCAAGCGGGCTTGTAAAGTACCAGAAGTAACAAAAACATGATTAAGGATTCAAAATTTGCTTTAATTCCAATATGAAAAAGTCATTTAAATAGATTTCACATATACCAATTGTTCATTTCTGGAATTCAGAGTGAAAATCAGAGAGGTATCATTGAATTAATCATAATAATGAGAATTTAGGGTTACTAATTGTAAGAATCAGAGATGATCGAAATTATTCATCAAAATAAATTGTTTAGTTTTTGTAAAAATATTATTTAGGACTCTGCATGAGTTCCAAAAAAAAAAGGACCAAAGATGCAATAAAAAATTATAAACGCAAAACGTTTTCGAATGCACGTAATAACAAAGAATCCTTCAACTGATTATTCCATCAATGAATATCCATTAAATGATTTTCATAAAGTCATATGTAAACAGCCTTTATTAAAATAGCATTAAAATCTAAAATAAATCATTAAATAAATCAAACTAATTTAAATTTAGAGACCAAAATCTCAGCATTAAATATTAAAAGAAATTAAATAAATCAAACTAATTTAAGCTTAGAAACCAAAATCTCAACATTAGATAATTTAAAAAAGCCATTAAATAAATCAAATTAATTTAAATTTCGAGACCAAAATCTCAATGTTATGTATAAAAGAAACCATTAAATAAATGAAACTAATTTATAGATGAAGACCAAAATCTTTAATTATAAACAATTGCTAATGAAGATCCATTGATAAAGTTATCTAACATAATTTCCATTCATCTTTGATATCTAGAGTTTAACTTGAAAGCTTGTGGGGAAAAATCAATCAATCAATAAAACTAATCAAAATTTTACTTAATTAAATGTAAAATTCTAGGAGCTATAATTAATTACACACAAATTCAGCACCATAACTTAAAATTTATTGCACTTAATTCATTCAAAGTCCCAAATTACTTCCTAATTGATTAATTCTTGAAACTTCATCAGGAATAAGGACAAACCCACGCAGTCAGGCAGACTCAATACATCCGATGACGGACAATAATTGTAGTGGCCAGAACCCAATCAAGCCAGCCAAGACCGAAAGTAAACAACAATATCAACTGGACGTTTATAATGGTCATTAGCAGAGGGAACCTCACCAATTGTGATCTTGGCCAATCAATAAACTAATGAAATGCTTCGGAGCAACAGAATTTGGCAGTCAAATTATGAATCCAGTAAACTTCGGCTGGTCTTTCATTAAGTCGAAACCCACCTCGTGGGGGATTGTTGGTCGGGATGTCAGGTCAGGCAAGGATGGGTCGGACAAATTGCAGTGTTGTCCAGAAGCAGGTAGGGGCAATGAGCGTGGGTTCGGAGGAGTGATGGACAGCGGAGGTTGTTGTTTGCTGGGAAATAGGCTGGGCTGAATGAGGATGATTAATGTGAGAACAAGTGTTTCAGTTTGGATGTGAATGAATTCAGAGGTATGTCGAGTGTGGAATGGAAATTAAAATGAGGATCCCTGTATCTGCATCAATATTCAGGTCAGGTTTCTGGGATGAATCGCAGTTGGGCTTTATTATTTGACTTCATAATTATTCCCCAATTAATTAATCATAAATAATATTGGAATGTAGAAAATATTTGACCAATTGAGTTTCATTTTATGAATAATTGAGGCAAATACTAAGACAAAAGTTGTTGATTACTCTTTAGGAGTTCAGGGTATTGAGTAGGAATCGAATTGGAACATTTGGCTCCTAGCCGCGTAACATCACCATTAGACAAAAGCCATTACTAGTGTCTGTTGCTGGTTTATTAAGATACCGTTATTGTAATCCCCACTAGTGAATCGCCGAGAGACAAACGATTTATAGAGCCAAACATTTTGGTGAGAATGTGAGCGTTGCTGTTGCGTCAAGTGACTCTGACGACTTTGCTTTGGTTCCGTTAGATGACGCCACGACAGCTGTTTGAAGGTCCGGGTCCCCAATGTAGCGCATTTGATTGAGTGGGAATCGAACCTGGGTCATTTTGGCTTGTAGCGGTAACATAACCATCCGATAAAAGCTATCACTAGTCTATCTCATCTGTTACTGGCTTATTAAGATATCCCTGTAGGAATATTAGTTTGCTTCTCTAGAATTTTACGTGAAATTTTATTCATAAATTATATATATTATACATTTTAATTAGTTGTTGACTTAACAGCTTCATTCGCAAGTAAAATAAAAGTTAAGAATCATAGCTCTGCACCAATATTCTTCTCAGGTTTCTGTGATGAATCTTCTTTGGACTTTATTGATTTCATAACTATACTTCAATTAATTAATCAGAATTAATACTGAAACAAAGAAAAGTCTCAACTAATTAATTATCATTATATGAATGGTTAAATATTATTACAAATGTAATAATTGCACTTATTACTTTTTAAGATTATGAATTACGTTTTGCTTCCATCCAATGCTTATGTAAGTACAAGCCAACAAACTCTTTGATACAAATGGTTGAAAATTTAAAAGATATTTAAATATATATCAAATTATATTTGCTCAGCTGTATTTATTTTGAAGTTGTCATATTTATTTATATTCGGAGAATTGTGCAAATAGAATTGTGCTAAGTGGAATTTTTATGATTAAATATAAATCTATAAATTTGTGTGGATCATGTACCATATATGTTCGGACTAGTTTAACCTATAAACGCATAATAGACATTATTCTAAAATATTTTTTTTAACTAAGCGAGATCTATAATATTCCTAGTAGCATTCAAATATTGTACAACTTTGTACGCCTGCTTCCTGGCATAGGGATAGCGTGTCTTCTCCGTGATCTGGGCGTCCCGGGTTCGAGTCTTGGCTCGGGCATGGTTGTTCTGTGTTCTATCTGATGTATGAATGTGCCCCTCTGTAAAAATTGGTTGTGCAAGCTATTGTGTGTGACACCTTCATTTTAGCTAGAAGTCAGACTTCTGTCCTCTGGGTGTCCAAGGGTCTTTAACCTCAAAAGCTACTGCACCCCCTTTCCGTGGAAACACGGATACGACATCATCCTTATCATCACTTTTCATGGCATTAATCAGTATGCGCAATGATGTATAATAATTTGGAATATTGTTTAGCAATTAACATCTCACGTTATTGTGCTATCAGGGATAGAAATTCATCAAAACTTCGATTTCAAATTTCAAGCCGACCACAATATTTTCCCATTGTTTTCTTCTCGGAGAAGAAAGCAAAAACTCATTTTTATGTGTTTAAAACATAACGATACACTACACATCTAACTTCTCCCTTTTTTTAACATTAATTCAATCAGAAATTATCTATTTGCAGATACTTAACTTCGACTTCTATGGACCATACACACACACTAACGCTTTACAGTTCCAATTACTATTTCAAACTAGTGTCGATTACTTAATGAATTAGTAAGCACGAAAAGTGTAAATTGCCAGGCATTTGCGGTTTCAAAGGGAACATTTTAGTAATCAAGTTGCACTAGAATGTAAATAATCTATGAAGTAATTTTGAGTCAGCGCCTCATTACCTTTGTTTACTGTCATTAGCGTAGTGTGGGTATTATGGACAAGTTATTCGTAACCACGGGGCCTTGAAATATCAGATAATTGTTCAGTCGTTGTTTGTAGATTAACTGTGTGGGTATGGTAGCATGAGTCATCCATTTTAGACGCTATTGTTCTGAATTATTTAATAATGCAATGCAATTTTCCTAATTTATTGCGACTATATTTCTTCTTGATTAATAAAATTAATTAGTTTATTTTGAATTTACATTATCAAACAGAAAATGTATTTTAGGATGGAGTAGATTTAGAAATTTGGCCACATTTGACTCCAATTTATTTTCTGTGATTATTCTTTCAGCAACGTTTATGCAAATGTTAAAAACAAATCGTCTTCGATTCTAATTTAATCGTTGTTAGTTCTAAATTAAATCTAAAATTTTTTGTCTATTTAGTTAAAGCGTGCGTACCTGGTATGCACTGCGGTAATGTTTTTAACCATTAAAGTAACAAAAAAGTATTACCTCTTTTTAAAATGTTATGTTCATGTTGAGACGTTATTTAATAAAATCGTTGTTTTTGACAGGTCATATATTACTTATTTATAAAAGCCACATTTTAATACAATTATTATTATTATTATTGATTATTAATACATAATTTTATTTTTTATTACTATCTTATAATTTATAGTATCTGCTCTCTTTTCATACTGGTTTACCTCTGGTATCTCTTTTACAGAAGCACACTATCTTGTTCGATTTGATTTTTCTTTTCAGTAGCAGGAATCACTGTCTGGAAAATCTTCGTTTTCACTATCTTACATCATCTCCATTATTTTACTTATTATCATCACAACTATCCTTCTTTACACGTTACTAAACCACAAGCAGACATATACTATACAATAGAAAAAACTCGTCACCAGTTTCGCCAAAGGAAACCAACAAAACTTGGCAAACTGCTTCTCAAAACTGAATATTTCCTTTCATTTTCTCCATGCCAAGTAAAGCCATAATTAAATAAATTGTACTGACAAATTCTGCTTCGCCCGAGTTTTCTTGGTATAATAATTAATGATAACTGCAATATGTACGAACACAAGATAACTCAGGATAATCAGGCAAATTGTTAAGCAGTTACAATTTGGTTTCATCATATTAACTTTAATTTTTAGAGTAATCCTTTGGAAATATCTCGTAGATTTAAACTGTTGTCAGATAATGAGGATGACACCTGAAATATTACCTCTTTTTCTAAACTTCCATACCACATCAGTGGAGGGGCATTTTGCCCTGATGGATTTAATATACATTAAACTTGTGTGCACGACAGTTATTCGGTGGAATCGGGTTCTCGAGGTTGGAACATTCCTGCTTTGAAGCTGAAACCTGGTCATATTAATCTATGCATGAACGTTTTTGACACAAGGGACAACGCATAGTGATACTTGACATTCTGTACATTGGTACCTGGTCTCTTTTCTTTCTGGCTTACTTGTGGAATCTCCTTGTAAAGGAGCAAAGAGTGCATTGCATTTTGAATTTAATTTTTTTCAGTAGCAGGAATCACCATCTGAAAATAATCGCTTTTGCCATCTTACATCATCGCCATTGTTTTACTTTTTCACAGCAGATATATCCTTTTTTATAAATTACTAAATAAAAAGCAGACGTACACTATAAAATAAAGAAAACACGTGACCAGTAGTGCCAAAACAATCGCGAAACCAACAAAACTTGGTAGACTGTCAATCAAAGCTGAACATTTCTTTTCATTTCCTCCAGGGCGAGAAAAACCATGATATAATAAATCGTACTGACAAAATCTGATTCGCTCTCCGCTAGTAATTAACTCCAGTATATACGAACCCGAGATAAATTGGGATAATCAGGAAAGGGGTTGATTATCATTTTAATTAACTGTAATTTCATGTGAAATTTTGATTGCATTCTATAGGAAATTTGGTTTTCAAAATTCATATACGTTAATTAAATTCCTAAAAAATGTTAAATTCATCCAAAAGATCTAATATTTAGTTATTATTTGCTAATATCGAGGAAAGTCTTTGTAGTATTACCCAATATTTACTATTCTATGTGGGTGAGGGCAAGAGAATTTCACAAAGAGGCTCTTTTAGCATTGCTATAATGTCATGGGACTATAAAGGGCAGTCAAATGAAAATGAGGCAGGCATTATAATGAGTATATCTCAGAAGTTAGTAAAGTAGGAATGTTCGTGAATAAAAGTTTCTTCCATCGGGAATCAGGAAGATGGAGAGTGAATGTTCGCCGCTCGGTCATTTATCTGTTACACTTGCTTGAAATAAAGTCAGTGAGGTGCGTGTGTATATCTGAAATCACTATGGAGAACAGGGGATGGAAACAATGTGCTACATTGTGCTTTTTGGCAAGATTATCAGGAAATGCTAATCCTGCCCGATTGCCTGCGAAACCTGTCACATGTTTGTAAGTTTGTGCGAAATAAACGTGATCAGAAGACCACTTATACATGCTCCATACAATCCAGATGTCTCTCCTTGCCATTTACACATCTTTGAAGTTCCGAACAAACGTAACTGCTTCCCTACATATTCATAAATTTACCTATCTCTTTTATTGAAGCTTTGTCATTGAAAGTATGTCCAGGTGCAATATTCCAATGAAGAGACGAACACTTTGGTGCAATCATAATTCCATTGGCTACTATAAACTTTTTATCCAAGAGTGTATTGACCATCTTGTCGTATAGGGGGATAAATTTATGAATAGCTATGGCGATTACTTTTAAAATAAAAAAATGCTTATTTACATCTGCCTCGTTTTCATTTGACTGTTTTTTATAGTTTTCATAAGGAAGATCCTTGAACACAGTGAAAATCTGTAATACAATTAAAATAACATGAATTTACTGTCTGATAATTTGATAGAATATTGCATATCAAGTTATAATCAACATTCCTGCCGAATCAGCTGGTTATCAATGACAACTTGATCTAAATAATTAAAATTACCGATTCATCACCAAATCAATCACAAAAACTCATTACCAAAAGCAAACAATCTTCTCACACACCACCTCCGCAGTCACACAGATTCAATATTATTTATCCCATCGCTATCGCAATCAAATGTATCTTAATCAATACAGCATCGAATAATCACTTCTGGGCACAATATTCATGCCCCAGTAGGTCCGTGCGCAAGCTCCTGTTACTAAACGCGTGCAAATAGCGCCCCATCCCGTGCCAGCGTAACATTCCCGTACAGTTTTAATCAGAATCGTAGCTTGATTTATGACATATCCGCCATGTATCTATTCATTTAGCGTATTGATTTACTGCAGCTAGATGCTGACGCGCATTCAATTTCTGGAGAGGTTACCGGTTTGTAATTGAATGTGCGTGAAATTTGAGCTACCAGGTTAAATGAACTGACTGGCGATGCACACACTCGTGCGACTGGAAAAGCGGAGGCGCTCAGTTCAGGCGACAGTGGTGTGGTGTAATAGTGATTGAATTAGATTGCAATGTTCTTAGTGTTAGAGATGTATAAATATATATACCAGGAATGAAAATTAATCACAAAGCAAATAAGATTGAAAAATGTAATACACAAAATGGTCAGTCTTATTATAGCCTAGCAGCTATTTTTCATATCGATAAACATTGGCCTATATTTCCATTGGGAATATTCAAGATGTAGTGAAAGCTTTATAAATCAGATAATGTGGTGGTGGTGTTTGACTGGAATTGAGCCAATGGGTAGGGTTGAATTCCACCAAGGATCGAAAATGCGATGTTTGGATTTGAAGTCCAGTAACTTATTCATTCGACAAAGGCGAACGCTGGAGTCTAGGGATTGTTGCTGTCTTATTAAGATGTCATCAAAATACCCCCCCTACCAGTGATTCGGTAGAGACGAACGATTTTTATAGCGCCAAGTGTAATGGCGATCGAATAGAGTTGCTGCTGCGTCAAGTGAATCTGACGGCATTGTGTTGGTTACGTTTGCTGCTGGAAGGTGGTGCCACGGCAGCTGTTTGAATGTTCATAGTCCGAGGTCACCAATGTGGTGAAGGTGTTGGTGGTATCGAAACACTCTCTTCGCTTTCCATAACACTTGGCGGTATCGAAATACTCTCTTCGCTAGCCATAACGGTTGGCATTATCGAAACAGATAGGTGTAGATGTAGCGGAATCTTTAGAAACCAGATAATATGATCAAGATTGAATGATCAATTTTAGTCTTTTGGTCATATTATTTAGCTACGTGTCCCTAAGATCGCGAGTTCAATCCTAGCCTATAGCCAATAGTAATATTGGTGACCTAGAATGATGGAAATAAATAAATACACCATCTTCGGGCAGCTTTTGCAGCGTTTTCTATCTGAAGCAGAAATAATAAAGTCGATAAATGGCAATAAATATTCAGCCAATAAAACAAATAAAAATCAAACTGATAAATAATCAGCCAATAAAAACAAATAAAAATCAAACTGATAAATAATCAGCCAATAAAACAAATAAAAATCAAACTGATAAATAATCAGCCATTAAAAACGGGTAAGACGCACTGAAATCAAAAACCAATACATCAGCACTAAAAAACAGCAACAAAAAAACGTTCTTCTCACCTCTCACTGGAAATGGAGTATTGTAATGGAAGCTTTATAAGCAAGATAATTGATTGATTGATCCTCTAGATTGAATTATCGCTTTTAGTATTGTGGTCATCTGGCTATGATTCCTAAGATCGCGAACCCTAACATTCAGATTGCACAAGAACCCTAACATTCAGGTTGTCAGGGGTTTTACATGATAATTCAATTAATATCGGTAACTTAAATTCAGGAGATGTTGGAGTTGTAAACTTAGCTAACTATAAAGAGAGTCAACCTTTGAATAATAAAGCGGGTTTTGATCGTCCACAACCCATTGGACAAACAATCATCTTACTCCTTCATATTTATCAAGCGAGAACACGCTACATATTTGGATTGAGGTTTTTGAAGTCTCTAAAATGCGTAGGCAACAAACTGGTGATTTCTCGATTTTGAAAAATCCATTTTTCGCTTTTAGGTTTAATTGAAAGTAATACAGAAGGTTGATACATTTAGCAATTGACCGCCAATTAAAGCTATAACTTGAGTTCCAAATACTTCGTTCTTTGGATTCTTACGAAGTGTCTTAATTAATTGAAGTCATTAACCAGAATAATAATACGGTTAGAAACCATCACGAGACTATCATCGCTTTTCGTTTTTCCAAATATAGATTTGAAATATATAACAGATCACATGTTTTTAAAAAATACTCAAATCCATTTTTTCCGTCTTCCGAAATACGAACTGAAAATAAACCATGTATTAATATTCATGCAAAAACAGATATTTCGACGTTTTGAAATGGATGGCGAAAAGATCAAAGACTTTTTTGGACGCAATGTCTTTCTGGAGATGATAGGAGAACTATTAATATGCAGTAAAACTATATGCTTCCAGGAAGGTTTGATGGCGTGTGTCGCATTTATATGTAAATTTAATCATAGAAGTAAAACTTGTAACTGACAGAAGTATGACTTTAAGATATTCTCCACTGATTCATGGGAATTCAGATGATTCTTTTATTTTTAGCTGACCAAATTCATATAAAAAATGGTATTACTCTTTATATCGATGCCTGCATAAAAATACAAACATATTTTATTACATATATTCATTATATGTATATATATTTGAAAATAATATTTTTATACAACATATCATCTTGCCATGTGATCTTCACCAAACTTTTTCTCATTCTGTTTTATACAAGTTTTATTCTTCTTCCACCATGCTAAGGCCACGGTGGCCCGGTGGTAAGGTCTCGGCTTCGGAACTGGAGAGTTTCAAGTTCGTGACTCGATTTCAACAAGATACTGTCTCCAGCACGTTAAATCTATCATGTCAAGCATCTTCCCACTGGTGTGGTGTGGAGAAGGGGGTGTCAGCTTAGGTGTCGTCTTTGCCATCCGTGGTTCAAAATGACGAGGTCCATCCCAAAATATCCCTAACGTTGCTTAATAACGGGCAAAATAACTAAAATAAATTAAACCACCATGCTGAAAACCATTTAGGAGTTTAAAAAAGGTCAAGAAAACAAGAGGGCTCCGATTTTTATTTACAGAATATATACATGACCATTTCATCATTCTTAGTGTTCAGTGATAGTCCCTTTTAGAGACCAGCTGTTTCGCTTTGATTAATGGTGCTAAAATTTTAATCATACATTTTATGTGATTTGGTGCTTATGATTTCTTCAGTACAGAGAGCCTTAGAGCTTCAAATTTTGACAGTATCATAAATAAATCATTCTGTTTTAAAAGCTTTGCATTGTTCTTCTCAATGCTATATGTATTTTCCTTCTTTTTTAAGTAAACAAAATGCCCTCCTGCTAGAGATTTTGTTAAAAATTGTGCTTAAAATATTGTTTCTAAAATAAGGTATCCAACTGCGTTCAAAGGAAAATTTTTCAACAATTGGATTTCTTAAAAAAATACTAATA
This sequence comes from Argiope trifasciata, assembly GCA_026543055.1. Classification (NCBI taxonomy): domain Eukaryota; kingdom Metazoa; phylum Arthropoda; class Arachnida; order Araneae; family Araneidae; genus Argiope; species Argiope trifasciata. Next base: position 270,911 of record JAPMOQ010022346.1, read on the forward strand.
GTTTTTAGATATATTTCAATTATAAACACTATGAGTACAAAAAAATATTTGAAAATATAATATATTTTGAGAAATAAGAAAATTGGTAGTTGATTTTAACGGACTATAACCAAAACGGTTAACTCTCTACACAAAATTGTTATGCGGTAATCATATTTTTCTTTGTACAAAAGATATATAGCATAATTATGAATGATATGAATTAAATTTTAAGAAAAAAATTTAAATTCAAAGAAGTTATGGGTAAAAATATATGTACATATGTATTTTGTCCCATAAATTCACAGCTTAATTTTTCTAAAAACACTTAGAAATGAAAAAAAAACATCAATCATAAACTTTTTGTCATTTCATTGCCAATGATATTTAAAACATACGCTGAATTTTTGATATAAATACATCTATTAGATTTTCAGATATTATGTTAATGGTGGAGATCTTTTATGAAAACTAAAGTTTTAAAAAAATTGAATGCAAATTTTAACAGAAAAAATCGGATTTGTTAAAAATTATCCTGTGTGATAGATCAGGCCTCCTTTTTCTAAGAAGATATAAATTGTTTTGGAAAGTGGAAAGTCTGAACTACACGAAATAACAATAATAATTTACCAATGTGGTCAATAACTAGTGTTTTGTAACGTAGTCGGATACCTTAATAAAATAAAGTAAAATAAATTATAATGCAAAATGAAAGAAATCTTTCAAAATATATCGTTTTTTCTTAGTTTCAAGTTAATTCAAAAATTAAACAAAAATGTATTCTTCTCATAAAATAAACACTATACAAAAAATTTTTTTAAGTTGATATTGATATGTTTCTGTTTCTCCAATTTTATTTTTTAGGAAATATTGTATAAAGAATCGAGATTTCGAAAATAAACAAGAAATTGAAATTTTATTAATGATAGAGTGATTATCTTCAGATTATCGTACAAATTTATCTTCAAATGCCTATTCATGCAATAGAGTTTTTGAATAAGAACCATTTTTTATTAGCTGCGTTTAAAGGATCTTGGAAAAATGCTGAATTATTAAAACTAAACTATCTCAGGATATTTCTCTTAATCTTAGTACTTTTTCGCTTTTATTTTTATTATTATTTTTTTATTTTATCTCGAATATTCATCGGAAACTATGCAATCATTTACAAAATTATGACTTAATTATTATTGTCAATTTCTTTAATGATTTAATAACCACTTTTTATTTTCTCTTTACGTAATTTTGAGAAAAATAGAGTAACTTTAGATTTTAATGAATGTGAATGTTTAAGATTTTCTTCAGTTCGAAAAACACATTTTAGGAAAATGTTCATCTATCTATCTGTCTATATTTCATATAGAAAACTCAAAAACGCTTTGAG